>JACEIK010006928.1:33053-44632 GCA_018107945.1 Datura stramonium
TTGATAGTTAGCTGAATTGGTCCAGTCCCTGTGGGTTCGACATTCCGGTTCTTAAAAAGAGCCACTATATTACTTGCACGACCCGTACACTTGCGGGAAGAGTCGACATAGACTTCTTAGGCCATATCGTGTCAGACACAAGTATTCAGGTTGACTCGCAAAAGATAAAGCTGTAATGACTTGGCCCAGGCCCACGACTCCAATAGAAGATCACAACTTTCTGGGGTTAGCTGGGTATTACAAAAGGTTTGTGGAAGGATTCCATGCCCTATCAGCATCATTGACGAAGCTGAATCAGAAAGCAACTAAATTCCAATAGACTGAGGTTTGTGAACAAAGTTTCCAGGGTTGAAAGAAAGACTGACATCTGCACAGGTATTTGCCTTGCCAAAGGGTTCAGAAGGCTACACTGTATATTGTAATGCTTCAGGTATTGGGTTAGGATGTGTTTTGATACAACACGACAAGGTGATTGCCTATGCTTCGAGGCAGCTAAGGAAGCACGAGAAGAACTATCCCACCCATGATTTAGAATTGCTGCAATTGTTCATGCTATGAAGATTTGGAGGCATTACTTATATGGTGATCATATATACATCTTTACTCATCACAAGAGCCTCCAATATATTTTTAAACAGAAAGAGTTGAACTTGCAACAATGTCATTGGCTAGAGTTGCTGAAGGACTACGACGTAGATATCTTGTATCATCCAGGGATGACTAACATTGTAGCCAATGCCCTTAGCCATCAATGCATAGGCAGCCTATTGTATTTGAGGCTAAGAAAGAGAGAATTAGCTTGAGAGCTGCACTACTAGGCCAGTTTAGGAGTCCGATTGATGGACTCAGATGATAGTGGGGTTGTGATCTCGAATACTGCAGTGTCATCCCTAGTTGTGAAGGTGAAAGAGCAATAGTATGAAGACTCTAGCCTAGTACAGCTCAGAGGCAAGGATCAGTAGGAAGGGTTTTTAGCCTTTGAGATAACAGGGGGTGGAGTCCTGAAATTCAAGCATCGACTCTGCATTCTGGATATGGAAGGGCTTCACTAGCAAATTATGACAGAGGTACATTATTCTCATTATTCTCTTCACCCAGGTTCAATGAAAATGTACCATGATATAAAGGAGATCTACTGATTGTATGGGATAAAGAAAGATATTGTTGAGTTTGTAGAATAATGACCTAATTACTTGTAGGTAAAAGCTGAACATCATAAACCCGGTGGGATGAATCAGGAGAATCCTTCTACGAACTGTTGGTAATAACAGGCTAGTCCCAAGAAACTCCTAATATCTTACGGAGAAGTGGGTCTTGGACAGTTCTTAATTGCTTCAATCTTCTTCAGATATACTTGAATGCCCTTACTGGAGACAATTTGACCAAGGAATGCCACTAATTTTAGCTAGAATTCACACTTGGTGAATTTAGCGAACAACTGGATGTCCTTGAGCATCTGCAAAACTATTCTTAGGTGGTCCACATGTTCCTCTATTCTATAATAAAGAAGAATATCATCTATGAAGACAATAACGAACATGTCCAGGTACTGTTTGAATATCAAGTTCATTATGTCCATAATGGCTGCAGGAGCATTCGGTAGTCTAAAAGACATAACAACAATATCATAGTGACCATACCGAGTTCTCAAGGCTATCTTCGGAATGTCACATTCTTTGACTCTAAGCTAATGATAGCCTTATCTAAGGTCTATCTTTGAAAAACAACTATCACCCCGAAGTTGATTGAATATATCATCAATCCTAGGAAGTCGATACCTTTTCTTTACTATGACCTTATTCAGCTGACGGTAGTTGATGCACATTCTAAGTTTACCATTTTTTTTGCAAGAATAAAACTGGGGAACCCCATGAAGAGATGTTGGGCCCGATGAAACCCTTGTCTAAAAGTTCATTTAGCTGTTTTTTTAACTCTTTAACCTCATCTAGAGCCATTCTATAAGGAGGAGTTGAGATAGGCTGGGTATTTGGGAGAAGGTCTATGCCGAAGTCTATTTCCTGCTCGAGAGGGACTCCGGGAAGATCTTTAGGAAACACATTTGGAACTCATTTATCACTAGAACAGACTGAAGAGTTGGGGTTTCAGAAATAAGATCCCTAAACCTAACTAGATGATAGATGTAACCCTTAGAAATAATTTTTCTAGCTTTAGGGTAAGAGATAAACTGACCCTTAGGAACTGAAGTAGTACCCTTCCACTCTAGGACCGGATCATTAGGAAACGAGAATCTAATGACTCTAGTTCTACAGTCAACTGAGGTATAGAAAGAGTGTAACCAATCCATTCCAAGAATTAGGTCAAAATCAACCATGTCTAACTCTACTAGATCAACTGAGGTGACTTTATGTAACATTGTAACCATGAAATTTCTGTATACCCGATTGGCTGTAACTGACTCACAAATTGGAGTAGAGAGTTAAAATGGCTTTGAGAGAATTTTTGGAGTAATATGAATCTGGACTAAAATATAAGGAGTCATAAAGAAAAGTGTGGTTCCTGGATCTATTAAAGAAAAAACATCTATCTGAAAGAGACGTAACATACTAGTGACTACGTCAAGTAAGTTCTCCTGGACATAGCGGGAGGATAGGGCGTAGAAGCGATTATGGCGCTGACCGTCACCTCTACCTGAAGTAGTACCCTACTAAGCTGGGCGACCCCATGGAGCTACTCATGTAGTGGATTGGGCCTTTCCTCCTTCGGCTAACGGGCAACATTTAACATGTGACCTAATCGAACGCAACCAAAGAAACCCTTCTTTCTCAAATGGCCCTCACCCGGATGGTTCTTAGCACACTTAAGACATACTGGGAAAGTGCGTCTACTAGAGACATGGCTTTGAGAATGGGAGCTTGACGCTCTCCCCTTCAAATAACTATGGAGCCTAGAACGAGCACTAACTGAAGAGGGTACTAGAAGTCTCTATTGCTGCTGTGGGCGACTACTACCACCCGATCTCTACTATGAATACTTGAATTGACCGATCCTTTCCCACTTACTATCTTTTTTTATTTATTTTAATATTCCACCTTTATATGTTGTGCATAGATTATAAGCCTAGAGATGTCCATGTTACTGTTGAGCATGGCAGTCCTGCACTCCTTAACCACCAAGTCTGAGACCCTATTTACAAATTTGAGCATGCGAGCCCTCGGCTTGGCCACCATCTCTAGAGCATACTTTGAAAATTGAGGGAACTTTAAGGTATACCCCTGCACCATCATGTCATTCTGTTTTAAATTGATGAACTCTGCGGTCTTTGTTTACTTTAACTCCCAGGGAAAGAACTTTTCTAGAAACACGGTCACAAACTCGTCCTACTTCACTGGACCTACACCAACCTTTGTACCTTCTTTCTATTGTCTGTACCGTATCTGGGACACTCCTTTCAGCTGATAGGTAGAAAAATCTAAACTTTCAAGGGAGATAATACCCATGTTTGGGTGATCTTTTGAACCTCGTCAATAAAGTCATGTGGGTCCCTATCTACCTTATACCTATGAAGGGGGATACCTCTGAGTAAATTCCTGGACTCTGGAAGTAGCTGTAGGCCTATTCGTCTTGGCAGTTTTGATGTCCTGCTAGTTGACTTGGTTCGTCACACCTTGAATGAGCATCTAAGTAGCGACCCTGAACTCAGCAGGTGTTACATGATCATCTTGAGGGCTACTGGAACTAGTGGAACTTACTGGTTGGTGTTATCAGTCCTCCTTCTGTTACTCTTCTGAAAGGAATTGTCAATAGAAAATGGTAGAGCACAAGTAATATGGACATTTCAGAGTTTCATAACCTACGCACGATAAGAATCATGAAGAAAAAGGAATTTTCATAGAAACGCTTTGTGGCCTCTCTCTCATAAGTGTGGTGCGCTTCACAACCTTAAAAAAGATTCTACGTGACATGACTTTCATACACTCTAGGACAGTCTAAACCTGAGGCTCTGATACCAAATTTGTCATGATTTGAGTCTACACTCTAGACGCGACATAGTGCCTAGAGTCACAAGTGACCTCAAGCTAACCCATGGAATAGCGTATCACCAACCTTCTTATAAGTAAATTAGAATTCATATTGGAAGCTACTGAAGTGTAAAAGAATTCTTTCATATGAATAGATAATATTTGATAAATATTGAAGTTTAACCAACATTGAGAATGATAAGCTGAGATTTATACAACGTTGTCTAAAAGCCTCTACTAACTAATGAGTTGCTTAGACAAGACCCCAACTAACTCTAAAGACTAAAAACTGGAAATAAAAACACTTGAAACAAAAAGACTCTGGCCCTCGAAAGATGAGGCACACCACTATCGATTACCAGATATCACCGGGGAAAACTAATTGCGATGTTGAGGCCGGGTACCTGAACCTATAGATAAAATGATATAGCATATAAAGTATGCAACAATACTTTGAATGTACTGAGTATGTGAAGCAGTGCAATTTAAAACATAAACACACTAATAAAGACATTATAAGTAAAAATATTGAGATAATATGAAATGATCCTATCTGAAATACAATGAAGTAAATAACCGAAAAAATGATAAATATTGTTACCCTAGTAACAACTAATTAAGGGTCAAATACATATTATAAGATCTGAGACTGGAATAACAGAGATCATATTAGCCGATATATAACCACGTGAGCTAAACATAGAGTTCGATGTATACGCCCTATCAATAGGACCCAATATACCTTTATAATGTATAAAGGCATGGTTGTGTGATCACTAATGAATACCTATTTGGCTAAAGAGCTATGGTGTCATGTAGTTTAGGGGACTTGCGTACGCTGGAACCTCGATCCACTCGATGCTAATACTACTCCCAACTAAACTTCTAAGTATAACTAACTGCATTGATTATCCCAAATTGGTGTCTTAAGGATAGATTAGAACTGCTTATCTGGAAGATTCCTAAGAACCTAAAAGACCTAGTAAGTCAAAATGTTGAAAATTGGTACTACTAACATTACTGATATTATTGAGTATACTGACAATGCTAATAGTACTGAAAGCATGATTACTAAATTCATGAGGAAATCATATATCCTCTTTAGATCATACTATTTTTGAAATATTGCTAGTTCATCGGATGAAAACTAAAAATCATGCAAGAATAAAAAATCTGGATAAATCTTTTTCATGATGATATTACCATCCCAAATATCTCATTGAACTAGTCATGGAAACTCTAAAAGATTAAGGAGATCGGAAAATTCAACTAGGAGAATAAACCCTAGGCCATGATTTCTAGAAAGCTTGAGAACTAGGGTTCACTAGTTATTTTGGGGCACAAGGGTGGAAAGAATGCCCTTGATAAATCCCGACATAACTGTAGAAGAATTCCTAGAGAAGACATTTGAAATCCTAAAAAGAAAGTTAAAGCCCTAGTACTTTCCTTGAAGTTCCTGTCTGTGTTCTTACAATAATTTTCTGAGAGATTAGGAATTAATGAGAATAGGGGGTTGATTATCCTTTAAATTACCCTCGAATTGATCCCCAAAAGACATACTTTAGGAGCTAGGAGCTTATAATTTTTAAAAAATACCGCTGGATAATCGTTTAAAAAATCTGCTCGTCCAGTGGTACGACCCAACCTACAAGTTGTACCAGGATCATACGATCCATAGTGACAATCGTGGCTTGGGACCTTTCCCTAAACAATTCTCTAAAGTTAATACCATGGGAGCTTACCATGATCCATGTGAACATACGATGAGTCATACCACGGTACGTGGTTTTCCCAAATTTTCCTAAACACTTCTCTAAAACTAATCTCAGGACTGGTTTATATGGTCCATACCTTGGTTGTACGAATCATGCCATGCAGTCATGGTTTCCTTTCCACCTCATGTCAGACTTTCTCAACCCGTATCACGAATAATGGTGCGACTCATACTGTGCTAGTATGACTTGTATGAATCACCCATGGCTTACTGTATAATTTTTGCTGTCCCCGTGAAACCTCATCTCACGAGTCCTTGCATGACTCATACCACCTCCTAGTAAGTCGTACAATGACTCGTATTGAGTACTTTTCCCAATTTTCTTCATGACCAAGTTTTAAATCTAGAGTCTAGTCTCAGGGATTTCTAAGGTGTTACAATGATTATTTGAGGTGCTAGTTTGATAATTAAATAAATTTAAGGGTAATGGGTAATAAGAGGGTCGCATATAAATGAGATGAAGAGCATTTATATGGGCACTGATGTCACGATATAGGTAAATTTAGACAAAATTCCTACATGTATTGATGATATTCCAACTCTTATAATGTGATTCATTACTAATACTTATGCACTACGTGACATAATTGGGACTTGATGATCCTTGGTTGTACGGTTGGTTGATGAACTTGGTTTATATATTTTTGCTTACATATTCATACCACTCTTATCGTTGCATGATGTTATTGGCTAATAGTGCCCATTAAATTATTTTTTGGAAATTCTCTCTTGTGATATCGATGAAAAATGATTCTGGTGTATGTTATTATCAATGGGAAATGGTTCTTACTTATTGCTAATGTGAAATGGTTCCAGCATGTGTTATTCTTACTGGGAAATGGTTCCAACATATGTTATTACTTCTAAAAAGGGTCTGTTATCAAAGCATGTTGAGTACATATCTTTTTAATACTAACTCTATACTTGTTGCACCTTTTTGTGTACAAGTTCTAAATCAGGTACTCACGATACTTTCTTTGCTATGAGGTTTGATATTGTTATCATTTTTTGTTTATGGTTAGCTATTTTATCTTTATCAACACAGAATTCAAGAGATTTCTTATTTTATTTCGTGTCTTATTTCCTTCTATACAGTCATTTTAGCTTTTCAGACTTTTTTGGTACTGTGGATGCTTTTGCACTAGTGTCACCAGGCCGTGGAGTAGTTTTTTGTTTTTACTCATTTATTTTGCACTTGTAAAAGTTAGTCTCTTAATTATATTATTTTAGTCTTATTTAAATTTTTAACTGGTCAATAAAGAAACGAGTTCTCTTATGCGGATGGTGGGTTCCCTCACAGCTCAATGAAATTTTGGGTCATGACAACATGGTATCAGAGCATGGTTCATGTGTCCCACTAAGTACAAGGGTAGATTCTAGAAGAGTATTGCAAATTGCTGTGGAGACGATCGTTACTTATCTTATGAAGGCTACAGGACTTTTAGGAAACTTTAATTCTTTCATTCTTTATCATGCGTACGCTATTCGATATAAGGTCTAAACATATTTGTTTCATTCTTTCACCAATGGTGAGGAAACGTTCTCAAATTTCCACACTACCGGCGAGAGATGACATTACACGGTATAATGCGAGAGATTTTGATGTGGTTAGCAAGATAACTAGTTAATAAGTGTTGCAACTTTGAAGGATGCAATTGAGGAGGCTAGGCATAGCAAAGCTGTCTTGTTTAAGGTGTGATTTTGGACAAGAATTCTTTAACTTCGTCTGTGTTTATTCTTAAAGTTTTATGACATAGTTGTATCCATGACAAGTCAATAATTCAGTAATGGAATGGTACAATGGTTATGTCTTGGATACAAGTGCAAGCTTAAGAGGATTAATTGATCATATGTGAGGATCAGTAATATTAGTTGAAATCAAGAGAAGCGAATTCACTATAGGACATTCAAATATCTATGTTGGGTTGGTAAAATAAAAAATCGAGAAGGAAGGAGGATTTTTTAGGCAATAAAATTTGGCAAGGGTACTTGTATGATATTAAATGGGAACAATCATAGAAACGAGAGTATAGTAGTTATGAATCGGCCTACAGACTATGTACCAATCCGCTGATGGTTGGGGATATCATATCTGACAAATAACTAACTTTGTTGAAAAAACCAAGGTTCTCAGATTACTTCACCAGAGGCATAGGCCTCTGCTATGGTTGTTCAAGGTAATATTTCAATATGTTCTCAACCTGTTGTAGTTTTATTTTATCGTTGATGTACTTTCTTTTATATACCTATGTGCTTTCTTTTTGATTTGAGGATATGCTTTGTGACTCTTATTCTATGCATGTATGTGTTTCTACACCTAGGGGTGATTCCTTAGTGGTGGATCAGGTGTACCAATCCTGTATTATGACTTTAAAGGGCTATGACATGTGGAAAAACTTAATTATATTACATATGGTAGACTTTTATGTTATATTGGTATGGATTGGCTTTCTCCCTATCATGCAGTTTTAGATTTCTATGCTGAGACGATAACATTAAATATGCCTGGTATTCCTAAACTTAAGTGGCAAGACATTCTTAGTCCTCATCTTACAAAGGTAATTTCATTTCTAAAGGCTCAGCTCATTGTTGGCAATGGGTGTCTCGCCTATTTTGCTTATGTTCATGATACTAGTATTGATACTCCTCCTTTATAGCCTGTCCTAGTGGTGAGAGAATTTTTGGAAATATTTCTGACTATCTTCCAGGGATTCCCTCTACCGTGATATTAATTTGGAGCCGGGAACTCAACCCATTTCTATTCCTGTATATTATATGGCTCTGACAAAATTGAAGGAATTAAAGGAGTAGTTGCAAGATTTATTGAGTAAGAGATTTATTCGGCCAAGTGTTTTTCCTTGTGGTGCTCCAGTCCTATTGGTGATAAAGAAGAAGGATTGCACCATGAGGATGTGCATCAACTACATACAGTTAAATAAGGTGACAATTAGTAACTAGTATCCCGTTTTGCATATTGATGACTTACTTGATCAGCTTCAAGGAGTCTCAGTGTTCTCTAAGATCAATTTGAGGTCTCATTTCCATCAATTGAAGATTAGTGTGGAGGATATCCCTAAGACAGCCTTTAGGACTTGTTATGGCCACTATGAGTTTTTGGTTATGTCTTTTGGGTTGACCAACACCATAGCATTCATGGAGTTGATGAATAGGGTGTTCAGGCCATATTTGGACTCCTTCATTATAGTCTTTATTGATGATATTTTTGTCCATTCTCATAGCAGCATTTGAGAATTGTGCTTCAGACTTTGAAAAAAAAGCAGCTATATGCAAAATTTTCTATGTGTGAGTTCTGGCTTAATTTTGAGACATTATTGGGGCATGTGGTAAAAAAGGATCGTATTATGATAGATCCAAAGAAGATTGAGGTTTTGAGAGATTGGTCTAAGCCTACTTCACCTTCTAATATTCAGAGTTTTATGGACTTGACTGGTTACTACAAGCAATTTGTGGAAGGCTTCTCATCTATTGCATCTCCATTGACAAAACTGACTCAAAAAAATGTTACTTTTTAGTGGCCTTAGGAGTATGAGGTGATCTTCAAAAAGCTCAAGACTTTGTTGACTTCAGCCTGATTCTGACCTTACCAGTAAAAGGTGAGGGCATTATGGTGTATTGTGATGCTTCACAAATTTTTCTTGGTTGTGTTTTGATGCAGAAATGAAAGGTGAGAGCACATTCTTTGAGGTAGTTGAGGGTTTGCGAGAAGAACTACCCTACTCAACACTTGGAGTTGGCATCAGTGGTTTTTTCATTGAAAATTTAGAGACTTTACCTATGGAGTGCACTATGAGGTTTTCACAGATCAATACAGTCTTCAATATTTTCAGTTAGAGAGATCTAAATTTGAGGAAAAGAAGATGATTGGATCTTCTTAAGGATTATTACATCACTATCTTATATCACCTCGACAAGCAAATGTAGTAGCTAATGCGTTGAGTCAGAAGTCAGTTAGTATGGGAAGTTTAGTTATGTTGCGAGTGGAGGACTATCCTTTGGCCATGGACATTCAGTCCTTGGAAAATAGCTTTTTTAGACTTGATATTTTTGAGCTTGGTAAGGTTCTTTCTCATGTTTGTGGCACGATCTCTTTTATTGGATCAAATCAAGGCTAGACAGTTTGAAGTTGAGAATTTGATGATGATTCAAGACAATGCGTTAATTGGTGAGGCCAAACGAGAAATTCTAGATCAGCAAGGTGCTGTTAGAATCAAGGGTCATATTTGTGTTTAGAGTTGGTGATTTGACCAGGTTGATTATCTAAGATACTCATAATTTTGGATACTCTATTCATTTTGAAGCAGAAAAAATGTATAAATATTTGAAGCAACATTACTGGTGGTATAGGATTAAAAGGGATATTATGGAGTATATCTCTTGATATTTTAACTGTGAGTAGCTGAAGTATGAGCATCAGAGACCAGATGGTATGAATTAGAGGATGCCCAAACCTGAGTGGAAATGGGATCATATTGCCATGGACATCGTAGTAGGATGGTCACAGACTTTGAGGAAATTCGGTTCTATTTGGTCACCATGGATAGGTTGACCAAATTAGCTCATTTTGTGCCAGTTCAAACTACCTATAATTCAAAGAGATTGGCTAGGATTTACATCCATAAGATAGTGCACTTGTATGGTGTGCCTATTTCCGTCATTTCAATCCGAAGTACCCGATTCACATTCCATTTTTGGAAGTCTATGTAGAAGGAGTTGGGTACTAAGGTGGAGCTTAGTACATCTTTTCATACACTAGTAGATGCTTAGTTCGAGCAGACTATTCAGGTGTTGGAGGATATGTTACGAGCATGTTCGATTGATTTCGGTGGTCATTGGGATCAATTTTTACCATTAGCAGAGTTTGCCTATAATAATAGTTTCCATTCCAACATCCAGATAGCCCCATTTGATGCTTTTCATGGTAGGAGATTTCATTCTCTAGTGGGTTGGTTCGATGGATTTGATGTCAATACCTGGGCTACAGACTTGTTTAGGGATTTCTAAGATAAGGTCAAATTGATTCGACTTCTCAAAGCCTAAAGTACACAAAAGAGTTTTACGGACTAGAAGGTTCTTGATCTAAAGTTCACGATTGGGAAGAAGGTTCAGCAAAAAGTACCACCTATGAAGGGTGTTATGAGATTTAAAAAGAAGGGTAAGCTCAGCCCTAGGTTCACTAGTCCATTCAAGATATTTAGATGTATTGGTGAGGTGACTTAAGAATTGGCTACACCACCAAACTTATCAGGTGTTTATGAAATAGTCCGTTTGAGATATTTAGATGTATTGGTGAGGTGGCTTATAAATTGTCTATACCACCAAAATTATCAGGTGTTTATCAGTATTTCATGTTTTGAAGTTAAATAAATATCATGGCGATGGATCTCATGTGGTTCAATGGGATTTAGTGTTATTAGATTAAAATCTAACACTCGAGGAAGAGCCTATAGCTATTCCAGATATGTAGGTTAGAAAATTGAGATATGAAGAGATAGCATCTCTTAAGGTGTAGTGGAGGCACCGTCCTACAAAGGAAGGCACTTAGGAGGTTGAGTTAGACACGTGGAGCAGATATCCTTAGTTATTCAACAGTCAGGTACTTCTCTTATTCTCCCGTTCGAGGATGGACCTTTATTTATTGGTGGATGATGTAATGAGCCAATTTTAGTTAGAAGTTATTTGGTAATTCACCAAGAAAAAAGAAAGAAAGAATTCTTTCTTAATAATAATAATAACATCAAAATAAGAGTAAATAAGAAAGAAATAAATGGAAAAGGGAAGATACATACATACATACATACATATAT
>JACEIK010006928.1:44829-58223 GCA_018107945.1 Datura stramonium
AGTCTTTTCTATGAGTTTATTTCATGATTATGGTTAAAATTTTGGGCAGAAACATGGAGAAAGGAAATTAAGAAAATTTTAGACCTAGGGTTCTTAGAGAAAATTCTTGATTTGAGGTTCGAAAACGATCCGTTTTAGATAAAATTTAGCGTGTGGGTTTGTTTCATTATTGGTTAACATAATTTGGAAGAAAATTTCAAATTAGGATCCGGGGCTCGATATGACTTTTTAACCCGATTTTAAAACCGAAAATAAATATAGCAATATGTGTGTCATTGGATTCATATTCTTATATAGATTATATATTGGAGTAGATTTGATTATTTGATAGTGTTATGGAAGGGAAAATTTATAATTTGACATTTGGGCTGCGGTTTGAGGCAAGTAGTGATTTCTTAATTCTTTGAGGTGTTAGTTTGATATATTAAATAAATTTAAGGATAATGGATAATATGAGACAAATATAAATGAGATTTTGACCATTTATACGGGTGCCGATGTAATTATATGGGTATATTTATATGCAGTTGATGTATGTATTGCTGATATTTCACAACTTGTGATGTGTTTCATTTACTAAGAGTTACGCACTATGTGATACTTGATGATTCTTGGTTGTATGGTTGGTTGATTATCTTGTTTTATATATTTGTGCATACATATTCATACCACTCTTATTGTTGCATGATGATTATTGACTAATAGTGCCCATTGAGTTATTTTATGAAAATTCATACTCTTGTAATGTCGATAGAAAATGGTTCTCACCTGTGTTATTATTAATTGGCAATCACTCCGACATGTGTTAATGCCAATGAAAATTGGTTTTAGCTTGTGTAATTATTGATGGGAAACAATGTCAACATGTGTTATTGCCGATGAGAAATAGTTTCAGCAGGTATATGGATCCTCCTGAGTCCCTCATAGGTCCCGACTATCTAACAAAGGATGCGGGTATACATAGGTTCTTGGCTAGTGCATTACATTCATCTTTATTGCATATTGGGTTGAGTTGTTACCACCCGAGCTGGGACCTAAGACTGAGACATGCAACCTAGAGCCACGAATGGCTTCAAACTAACCCATGGTAAATATATAGCATAACTTAAGAGCATAACCAAGCGGAAATTAACATAAGCATGAATAAGCGGAACTCTAAATATCAATAAGCGTAAACAAAAGTGATAATATCACAACACTGAATCATAAAGCTTAACATACTAAGTCTATGTCTGAAAGCCTCTTATATAGAATGTGATGCTGGAACAAGCCCTCCAGCTAACTTCAAGTCTGAAACTAAACTTACATAACAACATAACTAAATGAATTTCCTCTAAAGATGAGGACTCACCCAACATGGACTAAATTGGACTGATTTGCGAGTAGGACTAATAGCGCGACTGAGTCTGATCGCCTGAACCAATATTATGAAACGATATAGCATAAAGTATGCGGTCAGTACATGAAATGTATTGAGTATGTAAGGTAAGTAAAACATTAGTTAAACTCTTAAATATAAATCAACATAGATCGTGAGAGTAAGGATTGCATGCTAAAAGCCATATATCTGAGATATGCATAATCATAAGTTGTTCATCACAAACTATACATAATGACCCAATGTATATAAATAGAAATCATATAACTTTTCATGCTTGAAACCGCAGGGGAAAGCTTATAAACTGATCATTGGGGAAAATAGGTTACAAAACATAATATCATAAGTCATGTACATGAGTAACTGAAATCACGAGGAACAATGGGAGACTCGTCATAATCAAAAACCACCATGTATGAGCGCATGATGATCCCACGTCTTGCCCATGTGTTGGAAAGCCATCCTAAGCCTTTCGGGGGCAAAGGACGATTGAGGTTTAATATCACGGGTGTGCCCTCGGGCGGGGGAATCACTCTCTTGAAAGGTCCTAATAAGAATATATCCTATGTTGGCACGTAGTTCAGGGACAATGATCCTCAAAATCCCTGTCCTACTTGGTGCTAGAACTACTCCCAAAACATGCATATTCCTAATATAATCATATTCTCAAAACATACCTTGAATATGAATAACGAGGGAGTCTTGACTCCAAATATCTCTTTAAACTGATCTTATTGGCCTTGGCCAAAATCATGGTAAACATACCTAACTTGCATGGGCTTGAAAAAAACATGAAATCATACATACTTAAAATAGACTTCATAGTTCAAAATCATGGAACCATGAGTTAATAATTCATAAACATTAATGCATGCTAGATAACTCATCATGCTAAAAATCATGGAATCATAAGCTTGAATTTAATAAACTTGCATAATAGGGCATAATTTCTAATAACTTGAAATTCATGAATGGATAATCAAATTGAGTTTTAAATCTTCCCATTAGTCATAAATCATGAACTAGAACATGAGGGGATTGGACCCATAGAAATGACATAGATAATTTCATAGAATTGGGTTAAAACCCTAGAAATCAATGCTCTTAATTGGAGACTTGAATTAATGATTTAGAGGAGAAATTTGGGATGAGGGTAGATGAAATCCCCCATTCATGGCCCTACATACCTGGTGATAAAGAATTCTTGCTAGAGTTTGATGCCCACGAGAGATTGGAGAGAATGAATATGGGGAATTCTTGCTTCACTTGAGGCTTTAATCTTCTAATGAAAGAATTAGGAGTAGAATGAGGACTTAGGATGAGTAGAATCCTCTAAAACCCTTCTTCTTAAGCTCAAAATGAATTAGTTTAGGAGTTAGGAACCTAAAATATTATGAAAACACCTTAATGAACCGACTGGAAAAATGACCCTGCTAGTCCCAACGAGGGACTAGACGAGTCATCGGGAGACGTGAAAGGTCATCCCCAGACCCATCTCCACTGGCAGACACAACTCAATCTCTAATCCTTCCAAACTCAATGAGTCACTCAACGGGTCATCTAGGACTTGACAACTCGTTTCCTCAACCCATGAAATAAACTAGATTCCAATTGTTTCCCCACTGTTGTTCACTTAACGGGTCACTTAGCAACTCGTGGGGTGTCCTAATGACTTGTCCCACCATCCGTCATGATTTTCAAAATATAGCATTTTTCGCAACTCGGCACCACTTAATGGGTCACTCAATGACCCGTTAGGTTACTCGACGAGTCACTAAACGACTCATTCTGTGACCTATTGCAGATTTTTTTATTTTTATCTATTTCAATCCTCGAGTCTAATCTTAGGCACTTTTGGGGTGTTACATTATCTCCCCCTTGGGAATATTCATCCTCGAATGTATAATTAGCATACTAGAAGGCTGGGGAAAGAACTGCCATCCCAAAACTGAACAACTATAGCTGAAAACTAACGGAATGACTGACTCTGGACTGATATACATGACTGAACTGAATTTAGGAAAAATGCATGCATGCAATGACATGAAATAAACATAAATACATGATCATGCCATGAAACTGAATAGAGTACTCGAGAGGAAATTTATACACACACACACACACACACACACACACACACACACACACACACACACACACATATAAGAACTCATGATGATCACTTACAATAAGATGAAATTGTTTGAAAAATCTTATAAAGCTAAATAAAATCACAAGAACATAATGTTTCTCTTCAACAATGGTATGGAATAATGAATTTCATGCTCAAAATATCCCTTGACCTATGCGAACTATGCATGAATTATTCGTAAATTACTGAAATAAAACGTCCTAGGGTATTTATAGCTTTGACTGGAATTTGACTTTGCAAGACCTAAGCCAGATTACACTAGTCCATGTATCGTAGCCTATCGTAGATGTCACGGTCCACAACGTAGGAATCCTTGCAACAATCTAGCTCCACGACGTGGAGCTTGGTATGGAGGACTTCCCTGCGCAACGCGGGGCTTCATGCATTGCCTTGCCTACATGATGTCAGCCTCTTATATCAGTCGTTGATCTTGTCTTTTTCAAGTCCAGTTTAGCAACACTTGCTTCTTAAGGCCATATGAGTCAACATCCATCACTTTTTATCCTGCAAAGATCTAATCATGTGTGTTAGCTATTTTTCACAAATATAATATAAAACCAAGGCAATCACACATTATTTTTTCTCAAAATATACCCAAGTCTGGGAAAAATTTGATAAATAAGTGCGTAAAATATGTCCAACAGCACCACCCCCATATATAAAGTATTGTACATTCTCAAACAAGCTACTACTCCCGGTTATAGTTTCACATAAAATATTCACCTCATGAGTAGGTCTAGTTACACTTAGGTCCATTAGAAAATTGAATCATGCTCCAACAATCCACTCAATATGCATATAAAATCAACATTCAAAGGCCATATATCGAAATCATTTAGCTTCTAGAACTAACTCAATAAGATATATTTTGGCCAGCATAAACATGTAAAAGTTAGATACAAGGGAGGATAATTACATCAATGTAGGTAAAATCAGGATACAAATAGCTACCAAAGAAATGTCTATATTACTTCCTAGATTTAACATTCTCATTTCGCTTAGCACACACACCGGGCAAGTTCATGACATTAATATGCAAGCATGGAGTATATGAATCTCACACACACAATGACACAAATGATTTTATAAGGGAGATCAAGATTACATAAATACACATATCCATATTGAATTTCTCACATTATTAAGCCTATTTTTCATGTATTTGAGTCAATTTTCAAATGTCTAAGTGTTTCTACCTTTTCATGCATCTTTTTGAGTGAATTCTTAAGAAGTCTTAATGATATCCTGAGTGAAGAACCTAGAATTCGTAAGGTTACATGTTCTTATTCTCCTGCCAATAACTGATTTACCCTTAAGACAATCGTCATCCATCCATCATAGGAAAAAGTCATGACTATGGCTATAAAAACCTAGACTCTCTAGTTAGTTCTAAGGGGACTATCCATTGGAAAAGTACCAAAAATAAAAACTAGAGGAACCCAAACAAAAATATACCAAAATACTACAAAAAACTCAAGCTACCATGAATTTGATGACAAATCACACAAAATTGAGGAGCTCAATTACTCCCACCTACACATAATCAATGGCACCGCTCTCAAGCGCGTTAATAATATGTTATGAATATAGGGTGATAGAAGGAACTCCCTAGTCATGATCCTCGATATTAGTGGGAAAAACTGTTTGCCCCTGTCTGCTCCATGATCCTTGATGAGTTGGTAATTTACCAACTCATTAGGCTTTTAAGCATAAGCTTTTGCTTTGTTTTCAACTCATTTAGGAAGGTTTTATGCCCTTCCGCTTTGATGTTGCAGGTATTGAAATTAAGCAGGGAAAGCAGAGGAATTGAACTAAAAAGAAAAGTGTTAGTAGAAGAAGACCTGTGGTTCGAAAGTTGACACCTGTGAAATGGAGGTTCCACGTAGAGTCAAAATACTCAAAAGCTGAAGAGCACCTGCATTAACAGTAGGACACACCTAGTTTTCTCTATCCCAGAGATGCAAGAGACTTGCGTCTTTCGCAGGTGCCGCACAAGTGAGCTCCGTGTTGAAAATGGTAAAATTTTCCAGCTCTGGAACAAAGATACTTTGGATGATTTTAAGGGTAAAAGTGAGTATCTGTGCACAACAAAAAGGAGTAGAATTTCCCTAATTTGAACACGGCCTTGATAACAGGAGGGGAGAACATTTTGGACACATGGGATTGTAGAGAGAGAGAAAGACAGAAAGAAGGGAGAGCTTTTCTTTCTTCTTTTTCTTCTTCAAGAAGCTAGGGAAAAATCCCACCATTGAAGCACATTTTGAAGCTTGAGTTTTCTATTAAATGATGAATGCTGATGAATCATTTATTGGTATAATATTATTATCATCATTCATGAGTAGCTAATATTATAGCTAGGGGTGTGTTCTTGATAGGGGCTAGAATGGATTAGGTGTTGTTATTTTAGTTTTAGATTCACTTATTTATCATGAATCTATTGCTTTCTCTGAGTTTTAATTAAAATATTTATGGTTTCAAACATAAATTATGTTTACCTATCTTGCTTTTACTTAATAAAGAGAAGTAGGATTTTTTTGAGAAAGCAATAGTGGGGAATTGAATGTTGAAGGTGTGGGGTTGGGCTAGAGATAGCTAATACCCATTTTCATAATTCATTCAAGAATTGAGGCTAGAAATAGCTTAACTCTTCTCAAAGTTAATATGGTTATTTTGTTATGTGACCTTTGTGTTCTAGAGAACTGAAGTAATATTAACCCAAGTGGTTGAGAAACATCAAGTTTCGCCTTGTCATGACTATTCATGCTTGTAATTGGTTCTTTAGACTTATTAATTAACCCCAATTGTATCGAATCCCCATCAATAGCACATCCCTAGCACTTACTCATATTGTTTCTTCAATTCACATTGCGTTGTTTTGTCATTGCTTTTAGGGTCATATATTGATCTTATTTTCCCCTAAAATTTACTTTACATGTTATTATACAATGATGCTAGTTAGATCCAATTGATTTACAACTTTACTAGCAATCATTCCTCATTCCTTATGGATTTAAACCTGACTCATAGTTGGGTAAATTATATTGCATACGACTGTGTACACTCTCCCACTTTGAGGAGTGGATTTGGACATTATTAATTTTGGTGCCGTTGCTGGGGAATAGAAATTGATAGCCTAGAGTTGTTTGTTTATTTAAACTAGTTAAGAATCTTTGGTTGTTTCCATGTTATTTGTTATTTTTGTTTACTGGTTAGGGGTGAAAAATAAGCCCCTTTGAAAGGCTAATTCAAAACTCTGAGGTGTCTTTTTATGCTAAATCTCTCCAATTAATGGATGAAATGTGGAAAAAGGAAGAGAGAAAAGACGACATGTTAATAGTACTAATGAAGCAAATGGATCTATTACAAAAGAGTTTGATGGGTTTTCATTAAAGGTACCAATAGGACAATCAAGATTATTTGTATCCTCGTGATGAAAATCAAGGTCGGAACTGGATTTTATAGATGAGTCAAGTAGTCAGGGGAGCAAAGAGTCCTCATACTCAAAAATTAAAAAAAAATTCTTGAAGTGGTTCTAGAACGAGTTGTTTCAACTGATTCGGGGATTCATGAGCTAAAGGGTGATCTTCCAAACCTCACCTAAATTGTGAAGGACCATGAAGTTTTCCTAGACATCTATAGGAAAGAATGAACTTGTTTGCATCTCAAATGGAATCAAGGGGCAAGCATGATGACCCAAGATCTAATTAAGTAAGATACCACCCCAATTCCAAACAATGTTGATGAGGAAGATATAGTGTAGAATGTGGAGGAGATGTTTTTCAAGAAGACGCTAGAAGACGTTCTCTTGAATATTGATGGCAGTGGAAGTGAAAGGTTAGAAGAGGTATGTTTCACTATAAAAGTTTTGGGGGTCATATTCCTTCAAACCAAAGAAGCTTGATCTTGTCTGAAGAATCGGAAATCTCCACCATCACAACCATCAATTCTGTAATACCCCAAAATCCTTAAGATCAGACCCCAGGGTTAAAAAACGAAGAAAATAGGATTTTCTGCACCAGGTTATAGGATGAGTCGTCGAGTGACTTGTAAGGTGTACCATGAGTCGTTAAGTGAATCGTGGGGAGGAGGGAAAACTTGGTTGAATTTCTTAGTTTTGGGGTTGACCACGGGTGAGGCCACGAGTCGTGGTCAGCACCACAAGTCATTATGTTAACCGTGGTCAGGAGTTTGAATCGAAAGTTGAAGGTTTTGCAACGCTCCTAACAACTTGTCACCACGAGTCGTCAGTCACACCACGAGTCGTGGAGTCCCTCATGGTGACCAGTAATGATAAGCTTCCAGTGCTGGCAATGAGAGTAGACCATGAGTTGTGGTCCTTGACGACGAGTCGTTCAGTCCCTCGTTGGGACTGACAGTGTGCTTTTCCATAATTCCTAATCCCTAAGGTTCTAAATTACATTGTTTTAATCTTAGTTAGCAAGGTTTTATGGGTGTTAAACCTATTCTAAGAATTCCCACTCCATGCATGCAACTTAGAGCTCTTCATTTGAGATCAAGCTTGAAGAGTTTCTCCAACTCCTTGAAAATTTCCTTTAGGCTTTAAAGAGGAAGTGTAAATCTAATTTACCCAGGTATGTAGGGTTATGAATAGGTGTATCCATCCACTCCCATTCCAAATTCCTCTTCAATTTTATGTGTTTTCTAAGTTTATGAATCTATGAGGTTTTAACCCAACTTGTGAATTCTCTAAGTATCTATTATGGGTATTCTCTATGCATGTTTCCAGTGTTGAATTATGATTCATGGGTATGTTTTATAATGTTTTCATTTACAAATTATGATTTCAAAGTTTTACAAATAAGATGCCCATCTATGAAAGTTCAAGAAAAGATGAGATTATTATATGTGCTTCCAGTTATGATGAGATGTTTATGATGAAAGTATGATTTCGAATTACCCATGTATATATTCATATTCTGAGTAATCAAAGTCTATTTCAAGCATGTTTAACTATTGGGCAAGCCCATATTATCAAGTATATTTCAGGATTTACCTAAATTTCATGTTATTAGCTTACTACATGGTTTTGGAGTCTAGATTCCCACTCTTTTCTTGTGGTATGATTTGAGCTCAAGTCTCCTCATGTTATGATTTAAGAATATGCATGTATGTTATGATTCATCTTTGTCACTAGATGATGGTCAGCTTCGTTGAAAAATAATGGAGAGCATATGCATGTTTTTGGAGTAGTGTGTAGCACCGAGTAGGCTAAGGGTCAGTCAACCCTGTGCCTCAGAACAACGTGCCAACGTTGGTATATTCAAATTATTTAGGACCTCCCTTGAGAGCTTCCCCTACCCTCAAGAGACCTCCAGCTTGATATCAATATCATGGTAGCATCCTTAGCCCTAGCAAAGCTTTGGACTGCTCTGCCTACGTGAGTGTAATAGTTGGGACCACGTAAGCTCTACCGTGGTAATGTCAGTTATATGACGAGTCTCCCATTGTTCCTCATGATTTCAGTTAGGCATGTTCATCAGTCATGATATTATGTTTTCAATAGGTTTGACCCATTGTTTAGTTTTACTTATGAATAATCAGTTTTAGCTTTGGGTCATTCAATTCAGTTATGTTTAAGTCATGTTTTCAGATAATATACAATCCCTACTCTTATATTCTTATGATGAAATGTTTTATGATATGAATTATCTCTGATTTTACTTACTTAGCAGTTTTACTTACCTTGCATACTCGGTACATTCTACATACTAACCGCATACTCTATGTTGTATGGTTTCATGATACAGGCTTAGACATTTAGGTTCAATCCCGTAGCTAGCCAGATCTTCAGTGTTTGCATTTCCCAGCTAGAATTGGTGAGTCCTCATCCTTTGAGGGCCCTTCTTATCAGTTATATTTAGTAATTTTCAATTTCAGACTAAAGTAAGTTAGTTGGGGTCTTGTCCCATCAACTCGTCAGTAGTAGAGGCTTATCAGACATAGTTGTATTTTGCTTCAGACTTGTGTTATGTATTCCGTTGTTCAGATGTTATGAGATTTTCGGACTTCCTCTATGTTATATATTAGATTTTCGCATTTAAAAGGTTGAGATTAGATGTTATGTCCGTGCCATGGGTCGACTTGGAGCCCCTCGGGGTTTTTTGTCCTGTGTCTTGATTCGAGCCTTTTTTTTGGTTGTGAAAAACTTTGTATCAGAGAATTAGGTTTTGAAGTGTCCTAGGGAGTTTGAAAACCGCATTAAGTAGAGTCTTTTTCATGTGTGTGAAGCGCGCCACACACTTTTTACGAAGAAGCTAGGAAACGTTTAGGAAAGGTTCCCTTCTTTCATGATCTATATTGTTCGATGAAATGTATTTCTATCTTTCTAATTCGTGTTATACGCGCTTGTAGAGTGATTCCTCCTCACCAAGTTAACATAAGAATAAATGAAAATGGAAATGGCCATGGGAATGGCAATGGGGATGGGCACCAGCATTCCCCACCAGCCCCCGAGGATCATATGCCCGAACAAGTTGCCCATGTAGAGTTTAGGGTAGGGAAGCCATACAGATGCTAGCTAGGATTTGACCACCCAGGTCAACAAATAGGCAGTAGTTCATGTCCCTCAAAATGGGAATGCGGTAGCACTGAGAATCAGAGATTTTCTAAGGATGAACCCTCCAGAGTTTCTTGGGTCAAAGGTAGACGAGGATCCACATGAGTTTATTAATGAAGTTTTGAAGATCACCCAGATCATGGGGGTGACTAGAGAGGAGTGCACAAATCTAGCGTCGTATCAGTTGAAAGGGGTTGCACACATCTGGTTCAGGCAATAGAAGGATAGTAGGACAATTGGAGTAGGCCCCATTGGTTGGGATGAGTTCAATACCACATTTTGGATCGGTTCTTCCTTTGTGAGATGAGGGAGATTAAAATAGCTTAGTTTATGAACCTAAGGTAGGGTAAGATGAAGGTTTAGGGGTATGGTTTGGTGTTCACCTGTTTGTCCAAGTATGCACTTGAGATGGTGGCAGACCAGAGGGCTCGAGTGAGTCGATTCGTGCATGGGATAGTAGACTATTTGGTCAAAGATTGTCGGACTGCGATGCTTCATTAGGACATTGGCTTTCCTTGGATAGTTCTATATGCCCAGCAGATAGAGGAGGTATAGGTTAGTGAGCGGGAGAGAGAGGCCAAGACGGCCAGGACTCATAGTTTTGGATTCTCCCAGTAGAGACCTGTTGGTGGGCACCGTCAGCAGTCCCACCAGAGATCATCAGCCCCAGCGTTGTTAGCTATGAGTGTGCCATCCAGATCTAGGCACGACTAGAGGGGAAAAGAATCATGCTCTCGAGGTCAGGGGAGCAGACCCGCAGAGTCCAACATCCCAGAGTGTGGCAGGTGTGGCCGGAGACACACTAGCTAGTGTTTAGCCAGTTCAGGTGCTTGTTTCAGGTGTGGAAAGCCCCAACCTATTATTAGAGATTACCCAACAGCTAGAAAAGGCCATGATAAGGGCCGAGTCCTAGCCACTAGCTTAGAATCCCTATCAGCACACTTAGCTCAGTAGGGTGCATCCACTAGTGTAGGTGGTGGTCAACGCCAAAACAGATTCTATGCCCTATCATCTCGGCTTGAGCAGGAAATCACCCTAGATGTAGTCACTGGCATGTTAAGAGTATTCCACCTTGATTTATTCGCATTGTTAGATCTAGGGGCTACTTTATCTTTTTTGACGCCCTATGTTGCTAGTAGTTTCGAAGTCAGTCCCAAAATCCTATCAGAACTCTTCTCAGTCTCTACTCCAGTCGGTAATTCAGTTATAGCTTGATGGATATATAGAAATTTCCCTGTCACAGTCCTTCAGAAAGTCACCTCAGCAGATTTAGTTGATTTAGCCATGACAGATTTTGATGTTATCTTTCATGGATGGGATACATGCATGTTATGCCTAATTAAATTGTAGAACCCGTGCAATAGAGTTCCGATTTCCGGGTGAGCCAGTCTTAGAGTGGAAGGGTAGTTCAGTTGTGCTTGTAGGTCATTTCATTTCCTACCTTAAGGCTAGAAAGATGATTTCTAAAGGTATTGTGTACCATCTAGTTAAGATTAAGGATGCTACTTCTGAAACCCCGACTATCCAGTCAGTTTCTGTGGTGTGCGAATATCCAGAAGTGTTTCCAAATGATTTATCGGGAATTTCTCTCGAGCAAGAGATTGATTTTGGTATCGACCTTCTTCCCGATATGCAACCTATGTCTATTCCTCCTTATAGAATGGCTCCAATTGAGCTAAAGGAGTTGAATGAGTAGTTGAAGGATCTCTTAGACAAGGGATTCATCAGACCAAGGAAATCCCCATGGGGCACACCAATTCTGTTTGTCCGGAAGAAGGATGGTTCCCATCGGATGTGCATTGATTATCGACAATTGAACAAGGTTACAATCAAGAACAGGTATCCTCTCCCTAGGATTGATGATTTGTTTGACCAGCTTCGGTGTGCTAAGTTCTTTTCAAAGATATACCTCAGATCCGAATACCATCAACTCAGGGATAGGGAGAGTTACATCCTGAAGACAGCCTTCAGGACTCGGTATGGCCACAATGAGTTTGTAGTTATGTCTTTTGGACTAACAAATGTTCCTGCAACTTTCATGGATTTGATGGATAGGGTGTTAAGGTATATCTAGACATGTTCGCTTTCGTTTTCATAGATGACATTCTCATATACTCTCGGAGCGAGGAGGAGCATGTTGCTCTCAAATGCTCCTCATTTTAGGGTGGTGCTATAGACTGAAGGATCGCCAGTTATATGCTATGTTCAACAAGTGCAAGTTTTGGCTAGACTCAATAGCATTTTTGGGCCATGTGGTGTCAAGTGAGGGTGTACATATGGACTCTCAAAAGATAGAATCGGTGAAGAATTGGCCTAGACCAGTTAGTCCTTCG
The DNA here is from genome assembly GCA_018107945.1 of Datura stramonium. NCBI lineage: Eukaryota > Viridiplantae > Streptophyta > Magnoliopsida > Solanales > Solanaceae > Datura > Datura stramonium. The sequence continues at coordinate 57,270 of JACEIK010006928.1, forward strand.
GTTATCAGGAGTTTCATGGGTTTAGCTGGTTCCTATCGGAGGTTTATTGAAGGTTTTTCATCTATTGCAGCACTGTTGACTAAATTGACCCAGAAGAATGTGAAATTTCAATGGTCAGAGGGCTGTGAGAAGAGCTTCCAAGAGTTGAAGGCTCGACTCACCTCAGCACCAGTGTTGACCCTACTCGAGGGTACCAATGGGTTTGAGGTATATTGTGATGCTTTGAGGATCGGCATTGGTTGTGTATTGATACAACACGATAAAGTTATAGCCTGTGCTTCCAGGAAGTTGAAAGTCCATGAAAAGGACTATCCGACTCACGACCTTGAGTTGGCGGTGGTAGTCTTTTCTTTGAAGATTTGGAGACACTATCTGTACGGGGTCCATGAGGATGTGTTTACGGACCAAAAAACCCTACAATACGTGTTTACCTATAAGGATCTAAATCTATGTTAGAGAAGGTAGTTGGAGATTCTTAAGGATTATGATATGACTGTCCTTCATCATTCGGGAAAGGCTAATATGGTGACAGATTCTCTTAGCAAGCTTTCCATGGAGAGTGTGTCTCATGTAGATGAGGAAAGGAAAGAGCTGGTGAAAGATGTGCATCGGCTTGCACAGTTGGGAGTTTATCTTGTTAACTCGACGGACTGAGGTGTTATTATTGAGAATGGGTCAGAATTAGCTTTAGTGACTAAAGTCAAAGCCAGACAAGACGGGGATCCAATTTTGGTAAAGTTAAGAAAACCGTTTAGAATCAAAAAGTGGAGGTCTTATCCTAAGGGGGAGATGGTGTGCTTCGATATTAGGGTCGTATGTGTATTCTGAGTGTTACTGATTTGAAAGATTGGAGTTTTGTGATCACGGGAAATAATATAGGTCCCGTGATACGCTTTACAACTTAAATTAGTCGTGTTGTCTAAGCTATTTGATACATTTTCATGTGATTTTATA
>JACEIK010006928.1:70607-82847 GCA_018107945.1 Datura stramonium
ATAATTCGAAGATAATTCATCAAATTTACAGTAATTAAGCAATATTAAGATAAATCTAGCAATACCCAATCTAATTAAACACCCCTCATCACATTCCTCTAGCTAATGATTTAGCTACTCATATTTAAGAAACTAAAGAGAATATTCATTAATAAACTCAATAATTTCAACACTACGAGAAAAAAATATCAAACTCAAAATATGTCTGCAACAATGGTAATACCTTTCTAAGGAAGAAGATGAAAATATAAGAGAGCAATATTCAAATTTCTTCTCTAATGGGGTTTTTCTCTTTCCAAAGAAAAAGGAATGTTCAAAAGATATGTACAGAGTACTTTATTCTAGACTATATACAAAAATAGGGCAACCAATCTCCTATTTTTCAGTGCTAGCCGTAATTGCCCCTGTTTAGACATTTTTTTTCACTTGCGACGGAACCGACGATTCAACACTTGCAATTCGCGAGTTTCCGTTCATTTTATTTTTCGGTCCTTTCCGTGATGCCTTCAGTGGTTCACCAGTTTCCATCCACGATCCATCAGTTAATTTCCTCGTTCGACCATCAAGATCCAGCACTTGTTGGTCATGGAACGGGCGAGTCGTCGGTTGATGTCCGCGGGCCGCCGGTTGCATTTTCTCATCAAACTAGTGGTTTGCTGTAAGTGACCAATGTTTCGCTGGTGTCCTCCACTGAAGCACCGGTTTTTACCTATACTCATCCTTTTTACTCCAATTCATGCTCATTCTCTTAAACTTAGATACCTGCACATAAAAAGGAAAAAAAGGGCATAAAATTCATCTAAATGACATGAAAACTACGCTAAAGCTTATGCTTAAGAGCCTAATAAGTTGGTAAATTACCAACTCATCAATCCTGCAAACTTGAACCATTGCTTGTCCTCAAGTAATGTAATTCTTATCAGCTGAGCAAATGGAATGACATGCCACGCCATAAGAGTTTATACATCAACGACCACTTAATCAATGACAACCCAAAAATGCTCACCAAGGCATAGAAAAAGAGAAGCATTTTCCCCTTAAAAATGTGAAAAAGTTTCAAGAGGCAACCACAATTCAATGGCATGACTCACAAATTCTTTCATTTTGCAAAACAAGGGCATTGCTTATCTAATCAAATACACATAGCATCTCAATTCATAATCACTGCACATCAAAAGTTTTCTTTGGAGCTCACTATACTCATGCCTCAATCACACATTTTCCTTAATACAAGTGTGTCCTCAAAAGGGAATGATGCCACTCACTACAAGAGAGAATCCCTTTTCTTTATCATGAATCAATGCACACATAAGGGATTATAGAAAAAGATGATCACACTTACTCTCCCAAAAGAAATCTTCATGCATACAACTTGACATATAGGCTTTCCCTTCATGTAATTCGCCACAAATGTAGAGCAACTACACTCAAAATCAATTAGGACATGCGGGTCATGATGAAGGCTAGGTGTAATAGTAGGATAATTATTTGGCTCTAGTGACTAGAACCTCCTAACGCCTTTATGTAAACACTTTAACCCTTCCCATCTAACTTTTTATATCACTCCATATTATTTCTCCTTTTGCAACCATTTTCATCTTCTACATCTCAAAGACCTTCCTTGTAGATCCTTTAGCTATCACATTAAGCCTTTTCTAAGCAAGAGGTAACACCATTTCACTCTTTTTTTCTATTTTGGTACCTTAAGATTTCTCAACTCATCATTTCTTTCCCTTTTCTCACAATTTAGTGCTACCTCAAATTTAGGCTTCTCATATTTTCCCCTTTCCTGAAAAACCCACAAACTTAGGCACTTTGCCTCTTTCTCACTGATTTTCTTATCTCTCCCTATCTCTTAGGGCTTTTAGCCCCCATTATTCTCATTTTCTTACCACTAGCAATTAGGGAGGATGAGTGTTATTTTGGGTAGAGTGACTAGTCCAATGAAAGCCTAAAATCATATTCTAAGTGTAGCTACATCTAGGATTTTCCCTTAAGTCACACTTAGGTCAAGTTCTAGACAAGAAGAGATACATGAGATTTACAAAGATCCTTACCACAAAAGACATCACACCCAAAGAGTCCACACAAGTCATTATCATCATAAGATTTTTGATTCAAGATACTAAAGCATGCGAATTCACAAGCCAAACAGGAAATCTATAATGTATGACAAGAGAGTGCTACATTTCTAATTTCAAATGCCCATTTTATTTTCATGCCACATCCCAAAATTTTTGGTGGTACCTCTAAAAATAGCTAAAAAGACTCCAATGAAGACATGTCACATTCTCTTAAGAGTGTTTCCTCACAATCTATCATTGGGAAATGTCAACTCGGTTCGACAATCAAAAAGAAAAAGAAAAAGGAAAATGCTCCTTGGAAAAGAACCTAGTATGAAGAAAGTCATTAGAGTTTGATTACTATCTACTATTTAGAAAGCCAACAACCAAAATTTGGGTCACAATGTAACATTTGGAAATTTCAAACAAAGACCCATTCTAAAAGCACTAACATTCAAAGACCAATCATTTCATCCATTCACAATCTTACGAAAACAAACAGCCCGACAAGGGCAATGATCAATATTACTAAAATGAGTCGGAAAAAGGCTCACAATTCCTCAGAATATTTAAAACAAAAGCCCGACAAGGGCTAGATCAATTCATAAACAAAATAAATCACAAATGAACACCCAGGAAAACACTCATCCCATCCCCAACTCAAATATTACATTGTCCCCAATGTAAGCATGCAAAATAATGGGGGAGACAACTCACTGAGTGGGTCACTCCTCTTCATCCACATCATCAGTAGCACCAGCTCCTACTTCTCCATCAAGGTCGTCCTTACCCAGATCTTCTGCGTCATCTCCTAAGCTATCGAACAAATAATCAATAGGGCCTCAAACTGTTGAAGGGGAAGCTATTGCATCATTAAGAGCACTCAAGTCAGGCACCTGCACAGATGTCCAACATTTCCATTCCCTTACTTCAGTCTGGAGAGAAGTGACAGCTCCCTCCACTACACTACCCTTTTTCACAGTGTGGTAAGACTCTTATATAGGGACTTCATTTCCCTTTATACCTTTTGGGAGATAAGGGTAGGGAGGCTCTTAGAAAACTTTTGAAGCTGGCTCTTGTGAGAGTTTGTCATTTCCACAAGCTTGTGGAGACTACTTGGTTGGGAGGATGTTGGAGGGGGTGATGCTCCCCTAAGAGGTATGTCACCATAGGTTTGGCCCGATCCATCTGGGTGAGGCATGTTCAAGTCTGGGGCTCATGCACACTACTTAGATCCATGAGATAAAGAACCTTCTAAAAAATCAAAGGCCTGGACCCACTTCTGCTTAACCTTGGGTGCATCCATATCCCTTTTGCAATCTATTGTGATGACGCCCGAAGCGGGACTAGGGGTCTCTTCTGGGAATAATTGTGTAATACCCCGAAAGTGCCTAGGAGTAGACCCAAGAATCTAAAATGCAAAACTGCATAAATTTTGGAAAAAGGTTGTAGGACGAGAGGAAGAATGACTCATGGTATGTAACCACTAGATGTTGTAAGAAGCCGTGCTAAGAAGTCAGGCCTGATGGTAGTGGTAACAACGAGCTCTACAACGACCCATTGTAATAAAGGACGGTTCATTGTCTGAAGCCTTAGTAAGGCAGTGGACCTTCAAGGTGGAGACGACGGATGGAAACCACGACCCATTGTAGTTTATAATGAGTCGTGGTGAGGCTTATTGAATAGAAGTGCAGAGTTTCAGAAGAGGGAAACAACGACTAATTGATCGACCTATTGAACACTAGGATGAGTCGTCCTGTATGTTCGTGGTTTGAATCCAAGAGATGGCTGAAGCAGTGCATAGCACGGGTAGATACCACGGGTCGTGGTATCCTCCAATGACCCGTTGGTTCATGCATTGCATGGTCCAGTGACCAGTTTTCAGCGAATTCAGTAAGGGCATTTCTATGATTTCCTAGTCCTAAGGCCCTGTACTACGTCGTTTAAGGCTCATTTTGAGGGGTTTTGATAGGGGAAAGTCTACTCTAAGTTATTCCTTCCATGCATTCAAGTTTGAAGGATTGAAGAGGTGATTCAAGGCCAAATTTCAAGGTTTCCATTGGAATCTTACCTTGTGCAATTGGAGAGTGTTAAAATCCACTAATTCCAGGTATGTAAGGCTATGGATGGGTGTCTCCTTCCACACCCATGCCCAATTCCTATCAAATTGTGATAAATTATCAATGATCAAGTATGGGGTGTTTACCCAATTGTATGATTCTTCAATATCATTGCATGGGTATGATTAGATTATGTTATTATTGATGAATTGTGATGCTTGGGAAGATTCTAAATTGTTTCAATACAAAATATTTCATTCCTAAACTTTGAATCTAAAATGCCCATGGATGAGAAGTTCATAAGAGAAGTGAATGATGATGAATGTATAATGATTATGAATAGTATGTTTCTAAAGCTACCCATGACTATGATGTTGTTTTCAAATTTAATTGAGTAGATCCAAGTATGATAAAGCTTTGAGCAATGCCCACATGTTGATTTAAAAATGTTTATTTTTGCGAAGTAAGCTTACCACATTGTTTGAAGCAAAGTCTCCCAAATTTCATGATTTCTAGCTTGTGGTATGTTGAGTTAAATATTCTACCATGTATTTTACCACATGATTTGCAGTAGATGCTACCACTTATACTTGAGCTTTTAGTATGTTTTGAAATAATGCTTCTCACGTGCATGAATTCATAATTGATATGTATGATAATGTTGAGCTTCACATTCATATGAGTCTAGTCTATACATGATTTCATTATGATCTTTGTCAAGGGAAAATGTTGAGCTTCATATTCATATGATGTCTAGTCTATGCATGAATTCATTATGAGCTTTTTCAATAGACAACATTGATCTTCATTTCATAAGATGTTGAGTTATGCATGATTTCATCTTGAGCTTCATCAATAGATGATGTTGAGCTTCATCCATAAACAATGTTGAGCTTCGTGTATACGATGTAGAGCATTGCATGTTTTTGGGAGAAGAGTCTAGCACCGAGCGGGTTAAAGGTTCATCACCCTATTCCCCAAAACTATGCGCCAACATAGGTTGATACTATTATATTATTGGCATCCCCCTTGTGAGCTATCCCTGGCCCTATTGGCCCTTGAGCTTGATTTTGATATCATGGTATCGTCCATCGCCATGGAAAGGTTATGGACGGCTCTACCCACTTGTTTGTGATAGTTGGAACCACGTAAGCTCTATCGTGGTATGTCGGTTAAGTGACGAGTCTCCCACTGTATATATCATTCAGATTTGCATAATCATTACTCATGATGATTACTTTACACATGCATGTTCTAAAAGAAAGGTATGACTCATTGTTCAGCTTTTAAATATAAATGTAATATTTCAGCTTTGAGTCATTCGAGTCAGTCATGATGTTCTAAAGCTATGCATGGTCATGTTATGATAAGATTTTGATTTCAAAATGAATGCATGTAGCCCTTATACTTATGATTGAAAGCCTATGTTATGTTATGAGATGTTTTAAATGATTTCTTTTACTTAAGCGGGTTTACTTACCTTTTATACTTGGTATATTCCACATACTGACCACATACTTTCTATGTTGTATCATTTCATGTTAGGGGACCCGGGTCGCAGCTTTAGCCCCGATCTTAATCAGCTTCTTCATAGTCCTTATTAACCCAGGATTGGTGAGTCCTCATCTTTCGAGGACCAGGATCTCAGTTGCATGTCATATTTTAGTTTCATGTTTTGTGGAGTTAGTTGGGGTCCTGTCCCATCAACTCATCTAGACTAGTGCCTTCAGACTTATGTATGTGTAGGTTCAGATATTATCCCGATGTGATGTTGTATGAGACTTCTGCTGAGTTTATATTTATGTCTTCTTCAAGTTTATTAAATAAGTTAGTCGAATTCTTATGCCATGGGTCGACTTGGGGTCTCTCGAGGTCCCTTATCCTGTGTCTATGATTCGAACCTCCATTTGGGTCGTGACAACTTGATATCAAAGCCATAGGTTTTATGTGTCCTACGGAGTCTGAAAGACAGTTAGGTATAATATTTTTCATTGGTGTGAAGCATGATGCCACACTTATGATGAAGAGGCTAGTAGATGTTTTAGGAAATGTTCCCTTCCTTCATGATCTATGTCGTGCGATGAAAAGCCTTTCCATCCTTTTAATTTGTGCTATTCGTGATTGCAAAATCATGGCTCCTCGAGGGATGAATGGGAGGAGGAATGGAGGTGGTGAAGGTCACGAGGATGGGAACGACTATGGGCATCATCCATCCCCACCAGTTCAGGAGCCTCAGGCACCGGAGCCAGCCGCTCATGGTGAGTTTCGAGTTGCCATTCAGATGCTGGCACAGGCCTTGACCGCTCATGTTAATCAGCAGGCCGTTGCGCATGTTCCTCAAAATGGAAATGCTGCGGGGCCTAGGATCTGAGACTTTTTGAGAATGAACCCGCCGGTGTTTTTGGGGTCCAAGGTAGATGAGGACTCGCATGATTTCATTGATGAGATTGTCAAGATCACCCAGGCTATGGGGGTGAGCAGCGTTGAATGTGCAGAGTTGGCCTCCTACTAGTTGAAGAGGGTTGCGCATATTTGGTTCCGCCAGTGGAAGGACAGCAGGGTCACTGGAGCAGGTCCGGTCACATAGGAGGAGTTACGGGTTGCATTCCTAGATCGGTTCTTCCATCGAGAGATGAGGGAGTTTAAAGAAGATGAATTTGTGAATCTAAAGCAAGCAAGGATGACTATTCAGGAGTACGCCCTTGAGATCACCCGCCTATCTATGTATTCCCCAGAGTTAGTGGCCGTCCAGCGGGCGCGGGTGAGCAAATTTGTGCATGGTATAGCAGGATATTTGGACAAGGACTGCAGGACAACTATGCTTCACCAGGAAATGGACTTCCATTGAATAGTGTTATATGCCCAGCAGATGAAGGCAGCACATTCGAGGGAGAGGGAGGCCAAGAGGGCCAAGAACTAGGACCACAGGTTCTCTCCGTAGAAGTCCGGTGGTGGGCATCGACAACAGACTCACCAGAGATCATCAGCCCCAGCATCATTAGCTGTGAGTGTTCCATCTAGTCCCAAATATGATCAGAGGGGGTGAGCGTCAAGCTCGAGGGGTCATAACAGTAGACCCGCCGATTCCAACAGTCCAGCTTGTCGTAGGTGCAGCCAAGGACACACAGGCCAGTGCTTGGCAGGGTCAGGAGCTTGCTTTGGATATGGGCAGCCTAGACATATGCTCATAGATTGTCCAGTTGTGAAACAGGACTAGGTTGGGGGTCGAGGCCCAGCTTCTAGTTCAGCAGCCCCTCCCCCATGCACAACACATCAAGGGGCATCTACTAGCATAGCTGGCGGGCCGCACCAGAACGAATTCTATACCTTAGTCACTCGTCAGGAGTACGAGGCCTCACCAAATGTAGTCACCGGTATGTTTAAGAGTTTTTCATGTTGATGTGTATGCTTTGCTAGATCCGTGGGCTACCCTATCTTTTGTGACACCATATGTAGCCAGTAGCGTTGGAGTTAGTCCCGATGTCTTATCAGAGCCCTTTTCAGTTTCTACTCTAGTAGGTGACTCAGTTTTAGCTAGAGGGTGTATAGAGATTGCCCAGTCTCAGTCCTTCATAAGGTCATCTCAGCAGATTTGATAGAGTTAACCATGAATGAATTCGATGTTATTCTCAGAATGGATTGGCTATATGCATGTTAAGCATCAGTTAATTGTAGAACCCGGTCATTAGAGTTTAGATTCTCAGGTGAGCCAGTCTTAGAATGGAAAGGTAGTTTAGCTGTTCCTATAGGTCTATTCATTTCCTACCTCAATGCTAGAAAGATGATTTCTAAGGGTTGCATGTACCATTGAGTTAGGGTTAAGAATGTGGGGCCCGAGACCCCGACTATTCAGTCAATTCCAGTAGTATGTGAGTACCCGAAGGTCTTTCCTGATGATTTGCCAGGTGTCCCTCCCGATCGGGAGATTGATTTCGTCATAGATCTTCTCCCCGAAACACAGCCTATATCTATTTCACCCTACAGGATGGCTCTAGCCGAGCTAAAAGAGTTGAAGAATCAGTTGAAGGACTTGTTAGATAAGAGTTTCATTAGACCGAGTAAGTCTCCATGGGGTGCACCAATATTATTTGTTCGAAAGAAGGACGGTTCCCTTCGCATGTGTATCGATTATCAGCAGTTGAATAAGGTTACCATCAATAAAAGGTATCCCTTAACCAGGATTGATGATTTGTTTGACCAACTTCAGGGTGCCAGGTGTTTCTCTAAGATTGATCTCAGGTCTAGGTATCATCAGCTTAGGGTTCGAGAGAGTACATCCCAAAAAACGCCTTCAGGACTCAGTATGGTCACTACGTATTTATTATTATGTCTTTTGGACTAACCAATGCTCCTACCACGTTTATGGATCTAATGAAGAGGGTGTTCAAGGAATATCTAGACATGTTCGTGATTGTGTTTATCGACGATATCCTCATATACTCTCGGAGCAAGGAAGAGCATACCGCTCACTTGAGAGTAGTGTTTCAGACCCTCGAGGATCAACAGTTGTATGCAAAGTTCAGCAAATGCGAGTTTTGGTTGGACTCTATGGCATTTTGAGGCTATGTGTTGTCAAGTGAGGGTATAAAAGTAGATTCTCAGAAGATTGAGGCGGTCAAGAATTGGCCCAGATCGGTGAACCCATCAGATATTAGGAGCTTCTTGGGCTTAGCGAGTTATTACCAGAGGTTTGTTGAGGGCTTGTAATCAATTGCAGCCTCGTTGACCAGATTGACTCAGAAAAAAGTGAAGTTCCAATGGTCGGAGGCTTGTGAGAGAAGCTTTCAAAATTTGAAAACCCGACTCACGTCATCACCAGTATTGACTCTACCTGAGGGTACGAATGGCTTTGTGGTGTGTTATATTGCTTCACGAGTGGGACTCGGGTGTGTGTTGATGCAGCATGGAAAAGTGATAACATATGCCTCAAGACAACTAAAAGTTCATGAAAAGAATTACCCGACCCATGATCTTGAGTTGGCCGCGGTGGTGTTTTCATTGAAAATATAGCGGCACTACTTGTATGGGGTCCACATGGACGTGTTCATGGATCACAAGAGCTTACAATATGTGTTCACGCAGAAAGATCTAAATCTTCGACAAAGGAGCTGGTTGGAGTTACTGAAGGACTACGAGCCCCCACGAGTGGTCCCCTATCCGTATCAACTAGATGAAGTGATAGGGGGGATTCCGTTCAGTCTATCCAACAACCCCTTAGGGTTATCCTGCACTTGGAAGAAGAAGTAGAAAAAGGAATAAAAGGAGTGTTCTCTACCTTCCGAGCAAAGCTAATGTGGTTGCAGATGCACTTAGTAGGCTCTCTATGGAGAGTGTGTGCCACGTGGATAAGGGAAAGAAGGAGTTGGTGATAGATATCCATCGGCTCGCAAGGTTGGGAGTTAGATTGGTCGACTCGACCGATGGCGTTGTTGTTGTGAAAAACGGATCAGAATCGTCCTTGGTGGTTGATGTCAAATCAAGGAAAGATGAGGATCCGATGTTGAGGAAATTGAAGGAAGCGGTGCAATGTCAAAAGGTGGAGGTCTTCTCCCAAGGGGGAGATGGGGTGCTACGATACCAGGGTCGTCTATGTGTCTCAGACGTTGATGATTTGAGAGGTTGGATAATGCATGAGACACATGGTACCAGATAGTCTATCCATCCGAGATCCACGAAGATGTATCGGGACTTGCGAGAAATCTATTGGTGGGATGGTATGAAGAAGGATATTGCATAATTCGTAGTTAAGTGCCCGAATTGTCAGCAAGTAAAGGTTGAACATCAAAGGCTGGGAGGCGTACTTCAGGATATCACCATTCCCTCTTGGAAGTGGGAAGAGATTAATATGGATTTCATTACAGGCCTACCTCGTACTCGCCAACAATATGAATCCATTTGAGTGGTGGTTGACACGTTAACCAAGGATTCACACTTCCTACCAGTCAAAACCAGAGATTCAGTGAATGATTATGCCAAATTTTATATTCAGGAGTTAGTTCGACTTCATGGAGTGCCCTTTTCTATTATTTCAGACCGAGGTACTCAATTTACCTCCCAATTTTGGTGTTCTTTTAAAAAGGCACTTGGGATTCAAGTTAAGCTCAGTGCAGCATTTCATGCGCAAACAGACGGTCTCCAGCCTTTCATGCGCAAACAGACGGTCAGGTGGAGCGAACAATCCAGACCCTCGAAGATATATTGAGAGCATGTGTGATTAACTTCAAAGTTTGTTGGGATGATCAGTTGCCCTTGATCGAGTTTGCCTACAGTAATAGCTATCACTCTAGCATCCAGATAGTACCGTTCGAGGCTCTTTATGGGAGAAGGTGTAGATCTCCCATCGGATGGTTTGAAGTTGGGGAAGCCGCTATGATAGGGCCTGATTTGGTTCATGAGGCCATGGTGAATGTTTAGTTGATAGGGGACAGGCTGATGACCGCTCAGAGTAGTCAAAAATCATATGCTAATGTGAGGAGAAGAGATATGGAGTTTGAGGTGGACGATTGGGTAATTCTAAAGGTATCTCCCATGAAATGAGTCATGCGGTTCGGAAGGAAAGGGAAACTCAGTCCCTGCTATGTTGGTCCCTACCGGGTTGTGAGGAGAGTTGGTAAGGTGGCATATGAGTTGAACTTGCCATCGGAGTTATCTTCAGTTCATCCTGTGTTTCATGTGTCACTTTTGAAAAAGTGCTTGGGTGATCCAGCTTTAGTAGTCCCAGTGGACAGTGTTGGTGTAAAAGACAACCTCAGTTATGAAGAAGTACCTATTGAAATATTAGATCGTCAAGTCCGTAAGTTAAGAAACAAAGAGGTAGCTTCAGTTATGGTCTTATGGAGAAATCAACATGTTGAGGGAGCTACGTGGGAAGCCGAAACGAATATGATGGCTAAATATCGACATTTATTTTCTACCAGCTCAGTATCCGCTTGAGGTATCAGTTTTGCACTCAGACTCCCAACTCTCAGACCATAGTACGACGATGCCCCGTGGCCGTAATACCGCCAAATCAACTGACTCTGTGGGTGTAGCATGCATCACCCTGAAAATCCTCTACATCTGGTCTAAGAAGTCTTGAGGGTCCTCGGTCTGATCTGTCTCTGTTAATTGTGGGAGAGTTAGTGATAGGAACTCTCGAACCCTCGAGCTACCAGGTTCTCCTACGGATTCTGCAATTGTAGGTGGCACTGGCTGGCGCTGAGCAGCCATCATATGGGCTAGTATAACCACCGCGCTCCTGACCTCCTAGTCGAATGGTATAGGTATAGAAACTGCTGGAGGTGGTGCTGTCACACCGGCCATCCCAAACGGCTCTTGACGTGGTGAAGACTGCTGGGAAGGTCGAGATGATACCTCCGTATCGTCCTCAGATTGGGCCGATTCTGACCGAGGCTGGGGCACCCTATTGGTGCCCTCTCCTACTGCTACATCAGGCCTCCTGCCTATCGTAGGGTGTCGCTGGTCCGACATTTCTCTGTAAGCAAAAGAGTATAATGAGCTTAGGGACTCAACCCTATACTGTACCACTCTATAGCATGACTGAATAAGAGGAAAGAGTAACCATCCTATCATGCCTTGCAGCCTCCTACCTATAGTATGTGGTGCACAACACATCCATAGACAAGACTCTACTTAGCACAACTTGTAGACTCCCTCGGATACGACCTGCTCTGATACCAAGTTTGTCACGCCCCACCTTGGGAGGCATGACTGGCACCTGGTGCTTTACTAGGACCTGAACTGTTGAGCTGACTAAGCCTAAGCACTTCCGGTGCAGGGATGACTCTAACTCTAGAATCAAGAAAACAACGGGCCATATGGCAATAGTAAATACAACCCCTGGCCGACAAGACCTATAGCCACCTGTGAAAATAAACAACTAACCAGAGACAAACAATTATAGGGAGTCCTATATGGTCCGACAAGGCCACCATGATATCTAGTTATAACTGGAAAGTAAAGGCCGATGCTAAACTGAGCTATGGCCGACAAGGCCACCAATCAATAGCTAAAGAGGGCCCCTCACAGCCAACACACATAGTCTAAAACATATATGGGCCCCACACGGCAGATATCATCTAACCACAGGGAAGTAATGCAATATGCAAGCCTCTAGG
>JACEIK010006929.1:0-10247 GCA_018107945.1 Datura stramonium
AAGCCCTTACCCGACTCTGGTTACCTAGGAAATAAAGCTTAGGTTAGAACGGTGCCCTAACGCACCTTAATTCGTTAGGTGGCGACTCTCTTCTTTTTCAAACCCTTAAGAGACGTCACATGTTGGGTCCTGCTTTTCGGCGAGGGAAAAAATGGGGCGCGACAGCTGTGTCTGAGTCCAGTGGACTCTTGATATTTGCACCCCGGGCACCAAGCTCGTGGGGGGTCGGTTCCAATACAATGTATGTATGATATCCATCCATGGAATGGACTCTATGAGGACTTGGGACCCCATCTTCGTCCCTCGCGGACGACATGCCGCTCTTTCTGGAGCGACGTCATCTCTCCCCTAGTGGGTGTCGAAACAGCTAATAACCCTGAGGTTGGTCATGGAGGACTATATAGGCAAATCAAATCCCAAACAAAGCGTAGAATACTAGTCTCAGCTATTAACAACAACTATTTATGATTAACGTACTTCTGATTCCCTTACTGGGATTTAGACTGAGTTATAATGCTATATGAACTAACTTGCCGAAGGAATTTGCCTTAACATACCTAAATCGCTTCTTCCTGATTTGCTGACGAGTTCCAATATGTATTTCAGCAGCTCTTCCCGACTGGAAACATGTTACTGGGAGAATAGGGCTGGTTTTAATACTAAATTCGGCAAAAAGGAAAACTTTATATTTAAATATTAACTATATTTCAACTTAACGGAATATGGTCGAAAACTCATTATTTCTCGAAAGTCTAGATGGGAGAAATGCTTACTTGAAGCTTGTGATCGTATATAAATTAGTTTGTCACAATTCTGATGATTTTGGTTAAGCAGGACGAGGATTCACCGGGCAAATTTCGTGAAAATAACTCCGTAACGATGCTCTCTATGGCCTTAAACTTCAATACCAAAAGTTAATCGGAGTTTGGACGGCGCGTGGTAGCATAATTGGACAAAAATTATTTGAAACCTTTGTTCACTCTCTTTTCTGGTTAAGGAACTATTTAAATGAAGTAAAATTGAACCAAAGAACTATATATATATTAGNTTTCGTCCAAGCAGGATCCGAAGTATCGGCCTTATTTAAATGAAGTAAAATTGAACCAAAGAACTATATATATATTAGGACGGTGGCCTGGGCAGCGCCCCACGCTGCCCAAAGTGCCAAGAGGCCGGGGCCCCGCGCTGGCCATAACGCCAGGGCCTTGCCGCGCCGCGCCTCCCAGGGCGCTGATCCCCCTGGCGCGCCACACTGTTCATAGCACAGGCAGGCTGGAGTGTCGCGCTGGCCCTTGCGGCCTGACTTTGTTTGACCCGACTTTTGAGGATTCTTTACCCGTGTCGTACTCTCTTTGTCTACTTCAAATTCACGCGTACGCCTACTATTCATTAACTTTCATGTGGTGTAACATCCTCCCCCCTTAAGAACATTCGTCCTTTAATGTCAAATCGATTTACAAGGGTTTATCTCTTTTAGGACTATTATACTGGAAAAAATTTGGCAGTCTCCCCTGTAACATGGACTATCTTAAAACCCTGAAATGCAGAAAAGTCCAGTATAGGTGCTTTATATAACGCTATAACAACTAATTCACAACAAGGCTGGAGTCAACTGAGAAATATATATAAATAGCAACTGAATCAATAACTTACCTTAACTGCATAGTATGGACTAAGCCTGAAACAAATGAGGGTATCTGGTTCTCATATCATCTTCATCCTCCCAAGTCATTTCTTCTTTGTTCTTGTTCCTCCACAATACTTTAACAGAAGCGACATCTTTAGTTCTCAGCGTGTGAACCTGCCGATCCAATATAGCTACTGGAACCTCTTCATAAGCTAACTCTTCAGTGATTTTGACATCCTCAACTGGCACAATTTGGGAGAGATCTCCTATGCACTTTCGTAGCATCGACACATGGAAGACTAGGTGGATAGATTCTAATTCTCAAGGCAGATCTAGCTCATATGCCACCTGGCCTATCCTCCGAAGGATTTGATACAGTCCAATAAACCTTGGGCTAATCTTGCCCTTCTTATCAAATCTCATCATGCCCTTCATCGGCGAAACCTTTAGGAATACCCAGTCACCCACATCAAACTCTAAGTTCTTCCGATGCACATCAACATAGGACTTCTAGTGGCTCTGAGCTGTTAACAGGCGTTCTCTGATAAGTTTCACCTTCTCTTCTGATTGATGAATAATATCTGGCCCAATCAATCCCGATTCTCCTACCTCGAACCAACCAACTGGGGATCTGTACTTCCTTCCATATAAGGCTTCATAAGGCGCCATCTGAATTGCTGAATGGTAACTGTTGTTGTATGTGAATTCAATAAGTGACAAGTTCTCATCCCAGTTGCCTCCAAAGTCTAACACACATGCCCATAGCATGTCTTTGAGCATCTGAATTGTGCGTTCTGCTTGCCCATCTGTCTGAGGATGGAAGGCTGTACTCACGTTAACTTGTGTCCCCAAACCTTTCTGGAAGGATTGCCAAAATTTAGCTTTGAACTGTGACCCTCTATCAGAAATAATTGATACTGGAACACCATGTAATCGTACTATTTCTCTAATATACAATTCAACATAGTCCTCGACTGAGAAAGTAGCCCTAACTGGAAGGAAGTGGGCTGACTTTGTCAACCTATCACGATGACCCAGATAGAATCAAATTTATGCCTGGTACGAGGTAACCCTGTCACAAATTCCATATTATTCACCTCCCATTTCCACATAGGCACTGCCATTTCTTGTGTAAATCCACCGGGTTTTTGATGCTTAGCTTTTACCTATTGGCAACTAGGACATTGCGCGACAAATTCTACTACTTCCTTTTTCATTCTCGGCCACCAATAAATTTCTTTTATATCATGGTACATCTTCGTTGAACCTGGATGAAGAGAATAATGGGAATAATGTACCTCGCCCATAATCTGCTGGTGAAGCCCTGCCGCATCTGGCACACAAAGGCAACCCCTATACCTCAAAACTCCATCTCTAGTTACCCTGAAATCTGCCACTTCCCCTTGCTGAGCTTTACTCCTGAATTGAACTAGGTTAGGATCTTCATACTGCCGCTCTTTTACTTCTACAACCAATGATGACACTGCAGTATTCTGGATCACTGCCCCACTGTATCCTGAATCTACTATACGAACGGCCAGATTGGCTAACTGATGTAATTCTCGAGCTAGTTCTCACTGTTCTGGCCTCAGGTATGCTAAACTCCCCATAGATTTGCGACTGAGGGCATCTGCTACAGCATTGGCTTTTCTTGGATGATACAAAATATTTACATCATAGTCTTTCAATAATTCTAACCAGCGGCGCTGCCGCAGATTCAACTCTTTTTGTGTGAAGATATACTGAAGGCTCTTTTGGTCAGTGAAAATATCTACATGAACGCCGTACAGATAGTGCCTTCATATTTTTAAGGCATGGATGACCGCGGCTAGTTCTAGGTCATGGGCGGGGTAGTACTATTCATGCTTTCTCAGTTGTCTCGAAGCGTAAGAAATTACCTTACCGTTCTGCATGAGAACACATCCTAACCCGACACCCGAAGCATCACAGTACACTGTGTAACCCTCTGATCCTTCTGGCAAGGCTAATACTAGTGCTGAATTTAGTCTATTTTTCATCTCCTGGAAACTCTGTTCACATGCTTTGGTCCAGTGAAATTTGGCTGCTTTCTGAGTTAACTTGGTCAAAGGCACTGACAGAGTAGAAAACCCTTCTACAAACCTCCTTTTTAGTAACCGACTAATCCCAATAAACTGCGTACCTCAGTTGGAGTTGTCGACCTAGGCCATGTTTTTACTGCCTCAATCTTCTGGGAGTCTACTTGGATACTGGCTTCTGACACAATATGACCCAGAAAGGCCACTGATTTTAGCCAAAACTCACACTTGGAAAATTTTGCATATAACTGACGATCTCTGAGAATCTGGAGCACTGTCCGTAAATGATCCCAATGTTCTGCTTCTGAGAGGGAATACACTAGAATATCATCAATAAATACTATCACAAACAAGTGTAGGTACGACCTGAAAATACTGTTCATTAAGTCCATGAACACCGTTGGAGCATTCATCAACCCAATGGACATGACTAGAAATTCAAAGTGGCCATATCAGGTCCTGAAAGCGTTTTTTTGAATATCTCTCTCCCGAACTCGAATCTGATGGTACCCCGATCTTAAGTCAACCTTGGAAAAACACTTCGCCCCTATAACTGATCAAACAAATCATCTATTCTGGGAAGCAGGTACTTATTTTTGATAGCGACTTTATTCAGCTGTCGATAATCTATACACATGCAGAGGGAACCATCTTTCTTTCTCACAAACAAAACCGACGCACCCCACAGTGAAGTACTCGGCCTAATAAATCCCTTATCTAGCATATCTTTCAACTGCTCCTTTAACTCTCTGAGCTCAGTAGGAGCCATCCGGTACGGAGGAATAGATATAGGCTGTGTACCCGGTAATAAGTCAATTGCAAAGTTGATTTCCCGTTTCGAAGGAATACCAGGAAGTTCATCTAGGAATAATCTAGAAATTCATTAACCACTGGAATAGACTGAAGAGTCGGAGATTTTGCATGGACATCCTGAACCCTGACAATATGATAATACATCCTTTGCTATCAATTTTCTTGCCCGAAGATAGGAAATAAACCTAACTTTCGGCGTGGTCGCACTACCTTCCACTCCTGTACTTCCTCCCCAGAAAAGTGGAATTGGACAATCTTGGTCCAACATTCTACATTGGCATAACATGGAGCTAGACAATCCATACCCATAATTGCATCAAAATCAATTATCTCAAATTCTACCAAATCTGCCAAAGTGTGGTGACCAACGACCTCTACCATGCACCCTCGGTAGACCCTCTTAGCTATAATAGAATCATCAACGGGAGTAGACATTGAAAAGGGTCGCCGAAGTAATTCCCGCGTGATACCAAACTTTTGAGCCACTAACGGTGTAACATAAGATAAAGTGGATCCTGGGTCTATCAAAGCATATACAGAATGAGAGCAAATGTCCAGCATACCTGTCACAACATCCAATGACGACTCTGACTCCTGTCGCCCCGGTAAAGCATATGTGTAATCTGGACCAGTACCTGAACTGGAGTCCCCTAATCTGCCTCGGCCTCTGTTGGCTGGGGCTGAGGGCTTGCGCCCTACTGGAGGGGCTGGGGCACGTGACCCCATAAAAGATCTATCCTGACCCTGACCTCGAGCCGGACAGTCCCTCATCCGATGACCCTCTTGTCCACATGTATTACATGTCGTAGAACCATACCTGCATGCCCCAGAATGACGTGACTGCAAATAGGGAAAAGTGGTACAGTAAATCTACTCTGCTCTGACCCCCTCTGTTGTTGTGATCCTGCTGACCGTGAGCTCTCACCGGGCCTTGGCTGTCCTCGACAACCAAACCTGCTCCCCTGCTGCTATTTCGGAGGTGGGGGTCTAGGTGGCTTGTTTGATAATCGTGGTCTAGGTCCACCCTGGGAATCTGCCTGCATATCACTGGGTCTAGTCCTGTAGCGCTGCTCCTGACTTGCCCTCTCTATCTGTCGCTACTGCTGCTGAATCTCCTCAATATTATGGGAAATGCCTGAACACGAGCAATATCCATGTTCTCTCACAAGGTAGCTATGATAAAGGTCTCCACGTATTCTAGATTCAACCCCATAATGAATCGGTGCACCCTGGCTAGATAGTATCAACAAAGGCCGGTGCATATCGGACTAAGGTATCGAATCTCATAACATATTCTCGAACATTCATTGAACCCTACTCCAGGCGCAAAAATTGATCTACCCTAGCCTATCGGATCTCTTGTGGCAAATAATGATCTAAGAAATCCTTTGAGAAGCTGGGCCAAGTCGGAGGGGGAACATCTCTGCCTCGGGACCTTTCCCAAATCTCGTACCATAGTACATCAATGTCCCGCAATCGAAACACTACTAACTCCACTGATTCTGTAGGGGTGGCATGCATTACCCTGAAAATTCGCTGCAACTGATCCAGGAAATCTTGAGGGTCCTCATCCCGATCTGTCCTTGTGAATTGCGGGGGACTTAGTGCAAGGAACTCTCGGACCCTCGAGCTCCAGGACCTCCTGAAGATTCTGTAACCACCGGTACCATGGGCTGACGCTGTGCGGCCATCATCTGAGCTAAAATAACAACACCCCTAACATCCTTATCAGATGTTATCGGTATAGGTACTGCTGGAGGGGGTGTCAACACATTTGCCGCTCCAAGCGGCTCCTGGTGTGGTGGAAAATGTTGGGGAGATCGAGACGAAACCTTCCCGTTGCCCTTAGATCGGGCTGACTCTGACTGGGGCACCCTGCTAGTGCCCTCTCCTGTTGCCACATCCAATCTCCTGCCAGTCATGGGGTGTCGCGGGTCTGACATTTCTCTGTAGACAAAAAGAATATGGTAAGCTTAGGGATTCAATCCTATACCGTAAAACTCTATAGCACGACTGGATAAGAAAGAAGAGTAACCATCCTATCATTCCTTGCAGTCTCCTACCTATAGTATGTGGTGCACAACACATCCATAAATATGACTCTGCTTAGAACGGATTGCAGACTCCCTAGGATACGACCTGCTATGATACCAAGTTCGTCACGCCCCACCTTGGGAGGCATGACTGGCACCTGGTGCTCTACTGAGATCTGACTGAGCCTACGCACTCCTGGTGTAGGGCTACTACTAACTCTGGAATCAAGAAAATAATGGGCTATATATCGACTGTAAACACAACCCCCGACCGATAAGGCCTTATAGCCACATGTCACAGGAAAACAACTAACTAGAAACACATAGCAATAGGGAGTCCTATGCAGGCCGACAAGGCCACCATGATGTCTAGTTATGACTGAAACTTTAATCAGGTACTAAACTAAGCTATAGACAACAAGGCTGCTAAGTATCAGCTAAACAGGGCCCCACGCGGCCAACACACGAGATAAAACACATATGGGTCCCACACGGCCAACAACAGCTAACCACAGGAAAATAGAAATATTCTACAAGCCTCTAAGAGTAATACGATGGTCGGGACAACGCCCCTACCTACCCATAAACTATACAATCAAAAGAATAAACCTTCTATTTATAAGCTCCCGAGGAAAGGAACCGACTCTTTTGCTAATCCTGGCTGGAAGCTAAGAGGGATCTGCTCTTCATCTAACCATACCCGCAGGCAAGTAATGCAGCGCCCCAAAAGGGCGTTAGTACAACATGTACCGGTATGTAAGACCATAACTGTAAATAACTGAATATAAAAGATAAAATTGAAAAAAGACTGAAAGAAAAGGGATAGGAGTCATACTTGAGTAGCTGGATTCTCTATTATCTAGTCTAACATAACTAAAGCAAACAAGAACCTTACCTGGCCCCCATAAGCCGGAAGGTACAACTAGCACAGAATAACCCACCTGGGGCCCCCATAAGCCCTGGTGAGTACAATTCTATCTATATACCCCTAACAAGGTCATAATGGGTCAACTGGTAACTATAGCCGTCCTACCAATCCCCTAGGTCTGTAACTAAGCCCGCTCGACCCCTGACTGTAGCTGTGTCTGAGTCTAGTGGACTCCTGATATATGCACCTTGGGCACCAGGCTCGTCGGGGGTGCGGTGCCGATACAACGTATGTATAATAGTCCAGCCATGGAATGGACTCTATGAGGACCTAGGACCCCATCTTCGTCCCTCGCGGATGACATGTCGCTCTTTTTGGAGAGACTTCATCTGCCCCAGGCGGGCGTCGACACAGCTAATAACTCTGGGGTTGGTCATGGAGGACTATATAGGCAAATCAAATCCCAAACAAAGCGTAGAATACTAGTCTCAACTACTAACAACAACTATTCATGATTAACGTACTTCTAATTCCCTTACTAGGATTTAGACTAAGTTATAATGCTATAGGAAATAAATTGCCAAAGGAATTTGCCTTAACATACCTCAATCGCTGCTTCTTGATTAGTTGACGAGTTCCAATATGTATATCAGCAGCTCTTCCCAACCGGAAACGTGTTACTGGGAGAATAGGGCTGGTTTTAATACTAAATTCGGAGAAAAGGAAAACTTTATATATAAATATTAACTATATTTCAACTAAACGGAATACGGTCGAAAACTCATTATTTGTCGAAAGTCTAGAGGGAGAAATGCTTACTTGAAGCTTGTGATCGTATAGAAATTACTTTGGCAAAATTCTGATGACTTTGGCTCGGCGGGATGACGATTCGCTAGGCGAATTTCGTGAAAATAACTCTGTAGCGATGCTCTCTATGGCCTTAAACTTCAATACCAAAAGTTAATTGGAGTTTGGATGGCGTTTGGTAGTGTAATCGGATGAAAATTATTTGAAACCTTCGTTCACTCTCTTTTCTGGTTGAGGAACTATTGAAATGAAGTAAAATTGAACCAAAGAACTATATATATATATTAGGGCGGTGGTCGAGGCGGGGCACCGCGCTGGCTAAAGCGCCAAGAAGCCGGCACCCCGTGCTGGCCATAGCGCCAAGGCCTTGCTGCGCCGCGCCTCCCAGGGCGCTGATCCCCCTGGCCCGCCGCACTGCCCATAGAACAGGAAGGCTGGTGCATCGTGCTGTCCCTTGAGGCCTGACCTCGTTTGACCTGACTTTTGAGGCTTTTTTACGCACGTCGTGCTCTCTTTGTCTACTTCAAATTCACGCGTACGCCTACTATTCATTAAATTTCACAGGGTGTAACAGCAAGGAACCCTAGCTGGTATGGTAGGGTTGTTCGAAGAAGAACAAATTTTTAATTGGTATTTGATGTAACAACTGGTCCGATCATTATGGCACCCCAACGACCTATGGGTAAATTTAAAATTTTTGTGAGTTTAGGTTATGGTTCAGAAGGAGTTAAACTTCGGATAATAGCTTGTATTTTGTGGAATGATTATGTGTGAATTTGTCCCCAAGATAATTTTTGAATGGCCTAAGTTAATTAGGTGGGCCCAAGTGTAGGGCCGCCGCCGTGGATCGTTTCTCCTATAATTGAATCGCTGCAGTGGGTGATGCAGAATAGAACTTCGTAATCTGTCCAGGTTTGGATTTAAAAATATATGCATAAGGTTTTGTAAAAAGATGCCCAAAAATGAAAAGTTAGGATTGCTAACAAGGAGAGAGAAATAAGGAGGCCAGAGAAGGAAAGACTTCACCCTTCGTTCCGACAATTCTCCACAAGAACTCGGAACATGAGGCGGGCACGTAGCTGGGAACTTCCTGACAATAGCTTGGCACCCAGGTAGGCTATGACTTACCTATATATTAGACTTTGATTAGCAAATTGTATATGTGCGTATGCTTGAAGTTCCATTGATGAGTAGGAAGAAATTCCGTGTTAATTACCATTAGATAGATTATAAGACATAAATATCATGAGACGAAAATAATCAGGAAGAAATAGGAAAGAGGTGATGAAATTACCATAATATGAAATGTTGTGGACTCAAAGAGTCTTGAGTCTAGAACATTGAAGTTCTATTTTAGCTGGGAATTCATGAAAGGTGACTCATAAGGTACTCTTCAAATAAGGGACCATAGGGTAGTTATGGGTATTGGTGTCGTACAGTGCATGCGCTTGCATGAGTTAAGGGACTAATAAGTTTACTTTTGATATATTTATGTGTTATGATTATGATGGTTCGGGTCGAATTGATCATCATTACTTGAGGAATAAGGATAAATTGACATTAGAGATTGATTAATAGGCATATGAATAGTAGGTGAGTTGATTGCGAAGAATCATTACGAGAGGAATCTAAGTAGAAAGTTGGGTCAGAGTACTGCCTGAGCAGTATTGTTGCAGTGACACTGTAACCGTTGCACCACATCTTGTTGAATTTTGCACATGGGAGATGAAATGAATAACTAATTATGAAATAGCCCTGGGACATGATTGTGTTATAGCTTGTAATGCGTAATTCTTGTTGTGTATGTAAGTTTGTTTATAAGTTAAACTGTGATGTACTGTTCATGAAATGATGGGTGGAATCCGTGATAACCACGTGAGAAAATAAGGTGGCATGTGAAAAGGGAAAGTGAGTCATCTGTATGCTGGGAACGAGGGGCTTGTGTAGGGGTGGTCATGGTATGGTATATACCGAATACCATACCAAAATCAAAATTTTTGATACCGTGTTTTTCCATTATGGTATGAAGTATGATATTTGGT
>JACEIK010006929.1:10563-28148 GCA_018107945.1 Datura stramonium
CTCTATTGTATGAGTATATGTAAGTTGAAGTCGAATAAACTATGGTTACCGATTTACCGTACGTTAAAATATCAAAATTGAACTTTAAGATACTGAACCATACCGATTAATTTGGTATGGTAGTGGTATAGTATTTTTAAAAATCAAATACAAAAATTATCATACCGAAGTTTTAAATACCGTATCATACCATACCACGCCTACCCTTAGGCTCATGTCGAAGTGAGCATCCGAACGAGCTTGTTAGTGTTATCAAGCCTACGACTGAATACTTGGATATGAGTGGCTCGTGCCCGAGGTGAGCATTTGGGGAGAAGTATGAATGGGTACACAGTTAGGTATGGCCAAATATTCATACTGTTGGGTGTATAGTATACAAATTTCTAGAGTCCCCTACAGGTTATGACTAGAAGGCCGAAAATAAGATCCTGACATGTGTGTACAGTGATGTGACGGAGGCGTGTGTTCAGCATATCACTGATGGTATGATTGTGAGATAGAGATTTGAGCAGGTATGGTATGATATACATAAGGCTACGTTAGCAAAGACATACATATTTATACGTGTGATACGAGATATACTGATATGATTCAGATATGATGTGAGAGATATAGATGAGAGGTAATACATGATGATATGGTATAGGTATGGTACTACATAGCATGATTATAGTGTAGAGACATATAGTGTGGAATTCGGGAGAGGTAGGTATGTGCATGTACCCTAATTGTGGAGCACTTAACTCCATTGGTATGGCCTAATATTTCCTTGTGTGTACTTGAGTTATTTAATTAACATTGTGATTGAATGCTTGATTAATGTGGTCACTGTAGTTTATAGACGGTAACATGATGAATATAACGGTGGTAGTGAATTACGAGGAGATCGCTAATTTAACTTTACCTTTAGGGTGCGGATAAAAGAGTAGGAATGAAATTTAACAACGGTTAGTTAATCATGAGAGTCAATAAATAGGTCATTAAATAATAGGAATGAACTTAGATAGTAAATAGAAGTGTAAATTAGGTAGGCGTGTTTATAGTGTTTAAATGGTGGATTGAAAGAGGCAAGGATTAGTGAAATAGGGCTACTGTCTAAATAGGGCGCCGCTGTAGCGGGCAAATTGCTGCTGTAGCGGTCAAAGTGTCTGCTAGTGAGATGAGAGAAAAAAATAGAAGTTGTAATCGCTGACTAGAGTTGGAGGGTATGTTTAGGAATATTTTTGAGTTATAATAACTAATGAAGTGGTTAATAAACTTGTTTGGTTATAAATATAAGTTGGAGTTGTTGTTAAAATTGAGTAATTGATTACATGCTAATTATATGCTATTGCGTGAACTAATCTTAGTTGGCCGATGATGCCTACCGATACGTGTAGTGTGATACTACCTTGCTATACCTTTTTGAATGTAAGTTGTGGCATGTTTAAAGTTTTATGAATGACATGGAGTACTCAACATCATCTTCTGCATTTTCTCTACAGACGAAGCTGTTTCATTTTGTCAATATTTTGTTAGAACTCTTGTACCTGTCTTGGCTAGAACTTGGGAGAGTCAAGATTTCTGAAAAATATTTTAGTGATACTTCTAAGTCACTGTGATTTATGTAAATTCATGATTATGATAAATACTTTATTTGTTATTTAAAAAAGGAGTACTCCTATAGAGCTAGAGTCGATGTTGGTGCTCGCATGACTCGCCCCTTTGGATCGTGTTAGAATTGAACTGTTATGCTTTTTTTCCTAATTTCTTTATTTTTTAGGACCTCCTCATTGAGAAAGTGGAGGAGATTGGTGAAGAGGTGGATGAATTATATGTACTGAAATCACAGAAGCAAGTTAACATAAAGTAAAAGGATCATTAGAAACTAGTAGAAGATGTAATGATGGTGAAATATGATATAAAAAGACTAAGGCATGCACCTATGTGTGTTCTTAGGAAGATTAACACATTTGATTATAAAAGCAGTTTTGTGTTGTCCAATTGGGATTTTGTCCATTAACTAAACAAGTTATATTATCATCTATTAGCAATAACAGAAGTGCACACTATTTTGATTTGGTTCACCTAGATATATAGGAACCCTATAGGACTGTTACACATAATAAAGTGAGATTTTTTCTCACATTAGTTGATGATTATTCCATATGGACTTGGATGTTTTTGATGCATCTCGATCAAATATTTTTCCCTATTGAAATATTTATTATAATGATTAATACTCAATTTGGTTTAAAGATTAATGTCTTTTGGTCAAATAATTGTAGAGAGTTCCCTAATGCACATGTAATGAGTTCTTCAAAACTCATGATATTATTCATCAAAGTTCTTGTCCTCGTACACCTCAACAGAATGATGTTATGGAGAGAGGGCAAGACATATCTTAGAAATTGCTAGAGAAGTCAAATTTCAAGATCATTTGCCAATAAGATTCTGAGATGAATATATATAATGATTGTTGTACATATTATCGACAAAATTCCTTTAATAGTTTTGGAAAATAAATCTCCGTTTGAGTTGTTGTTCAAGAAAACCTGACTTATCATATATGATAGCGATTGGTTGCCTATATGTAATATCCCCGAAGTGCCTAAGACTAGACTCGGGAGTTGCAATGAAAAGTAGCAGAAAAAAATCTAAAAATCTTCTTGGGACGACTCGTTCTACGGGTCGTTGGTGGGACTAACGACCCGTGGAAGGTGCCTGCGGTGAGAAGTTGCAAAATTGGACTGGAAAGTAAGGGTCTCAGAACGATCCATTGGTTAGTGTAACGAGTCGTTGAATGGGAGTTGTTGTGAGGTTGGTCTTGATCAAGGAGGAAGTAACGAGTCATGGTACGACCTATTGGTGGTAGCAACAAGCCGTTGTCAACGTCCTTTGAGAGGAATCCTAGGATAGGGTAATGGTGATGACGATTGGCAGCGACGAGTCATTGGAGCTTGTAATGACTCGTCGTCTCTGGTCATGGTAGGGGACCTGAGATCAAAATCAGGGATGAGACAATGAGGGGGTGTAACGGATCATTGGAGCCAGTAATGGTCCGTTGTGACGCCCGTTGCTGTTGGCAGTGCAGTTTTTCCAGAAATTGTATTAAGGATATTTTCGTCAATCCTAAGCCCTAGGGTCCTAAACTATGTCATTTTAAGCTCGAAATAGTGTGTTTTAAGAAGGGTTAAGTCATTCTAAGCCTATTCTAATTCATGCATACAATCTTAGAGGTTTAAGAAGTGATCAAGCCTAGTTTCTTCAAGGTTCTTTCCCAAATCTCCATTGGGCAATCAAGGAAGTTGTGAAATCAGATCTCTTTAGGTATGTAAGGCTATGAATGGGTGCAATAGTCCATACCCGTGCCGAATTTCCCTCTCAATTCATGATATTCTAATTGATGAACCTATGGAGTTTTACCTAATGTGTGAATTTCCCAAGTTTCAATCATGAGTATGATCTACGCATGTTTTTGATGTTGAATTATGATGAATGGGTAGATTTTACAGTGTTTTAAATTATAATTTTTTTCAAGTTTCCTAAAGTATGATGTCCATCCATGAAAGTCAATGAAAGTTGAGATCCATGAGATATATGTTTAAGTATGATGAGATGTTTACAAGAAAGTATGATTTCAAATTACTCATGTCTATGTTCATGTTTTCAAAGTGAATCAAGTTGATTTCAAGCACGTGTAAGTATTGGGAAAGCCCATATGATCAAGTATGTTTTACGATTTCATGATTTAGCTTACCATGTGATTTTAGAGTCTAAACTCCCATTATTTTTCAGCTTGTGGTATGGTTTCAGCCCAAGGATCCTCATATTATGTTTTCATATTTTTGCATGTATTATTACATTCAGCTTCGTCACCCGATGATGGTTCAACTTCGTTAAAAAATGATGGAGAGCAAATGCATATTTTTGGGAGTAGTTCTAGCACCGAGTAGGCTAAGGATCAGTCAACCTTGTGCCTCAGAACTATGCGCTAACGTAGGTTATATATACATACTTTTGGGACCTCCCTTGTGAGCTTCCCCTGTCCCCAATGGGCCTTCAGCTTGATATTGATATCATGGTTTTGTCCTTAGCCTTGGAAAGATTTTGGATGTCTCTGTCCTATTGAGTATAATAGTTGGGACCACGTAAGCTCTATCGTGGTAATGTCGGTTATATGACGAGTCTTCCATTGTTCATCATGATTTCAGTTATGCATGTTCATTAGTCATGATATTATGTTTTCAGCAGGTTTGACCCAGTGTTTAGTTTTACTTATGATTATCAGTTTTTAGCTTTGGGTTATTCGATTCAGTTATGATGTTCGGTTATGTTCAGATCATGATTTCAGAAAATAGCATGCAAGCCCTACTCTCAGAATCTTATCTTGATTATGTTTTATAATATGCATGATTTATGATTTTACTTACTTAGCGATTTTACTTACCTTGCATACTCGGTACATTTCATGTACTGATAGCATGCTCAATGCTGTATCATTTTATGATATAAACTCCGATATCCAGACTCAATCTCGCCGCTAGCCAGATTCCAAACAATTGTACTTCCTGATCAGAGTTGGTGAGTCCTCATATTTTGAGGGCCTTTCTATTCAAATATGTTTCAGATTTTTAATTTTCAGACTATAGTGAGTTAGTTGGGGTCTTGTCCTATCAACTTGTCCGTATCAGAGGCTTTCTGGACATAGTTTTTATTCAGCTTTAGATTTATGTATGTATCCAGATGTTATATTATGTTTAGACTTCCGCCATGTTATTCATGTTGATCTTCCATTCCATTTGAATAAGTTAGATGTTATGTTCATGCCATGGATCGACTTGGAGCCTCTCGGGGTTCTTTGTCCTGTATCTCGATCTGGATTTATGTTCGGGTCGTGACACTATGTCATGCCACAAATTTGCTCAAAACAGATAAATTAGATCAAGGGTTATTATATCAATTCTCATATGTTATGATACTACACAAAAGGGATACAAATTCTATGACCGTGGGAACAAATTCTTCTTCATCAGTAGAGATGCCATTTTTATTAAGACTGCTTTTCCCTTCTAGATTTTATCTCCAGGGGATTTGAACGAGCTAACAATAGAGCATAAGATTGTAGTCCATATCCCTATTCCCTTGGACTTACATTCAGATTCCACAATTGATGTTAATGTTATGCGTTGATTTTGAACCTAAGTCTGAAATCTTTTTATAACTTGATGTTATTTTTATTTTTGAAAACAGAGTCACCACTTAATTTTTTTTAGAAAACTAAGAAACCATTTAAAATGATAATTTTATGTAAAGATCTTTTTATATAAAACCAAAGATTTGAGTAAGAGTTCAAGTAAATTTCTTAAAAAGGGATTAGACACTTAGGAAATTTCACAAATTGTGAAAAATTCCTCTAAGTTATTTGAAAATCTTACTTTTTTTGAATGAGTAGAATATTTATCATTTAGTCATTCTTTCGAATTCCTAACTTTCAGATAATTCTAAAATTTCAATATTATCCATAAGATTTTGAGTTAAATAATTAACTTAATCTCTTAAATGTGAATTAAAGCTAATAATTCATTATGAAGGAATATGAAAAATTTTCCGCATTACAAAGTTTAAAATTTGGCTAAATACATTAGTTTGAAATTATGATAATTGATTTTAAGTCTACTTTGAAGGCATTTAAATAGTAAGAAGCAGCAAGAAGAAAAAGAAATATGAAAACAAAGTTCACTTTTGGAGAAATCATCTAGATTTACTAAATAATGTTAGTATCAATGTGATATATGATAATAAATTCAGATGGTAAATTTACATAAATGATACTTTTAACCGAAAATAGGCCCTTATAACTATAATTTCATTAATTAGAATTTATATCTATATTTGTTCAATTAAAAAGTTAGGATATTTTATATTTGGATATAAATACACTAATTAAAGTGTTGAGTGAAATATGAAATACTATCTTTTGAAAATGAAAAATTATCAAAAATCATGCTAAGATTAATACATAATCTTCTCTTTCTCTGTCTCTCTGTCTCTCTCTCTCTCTCTCTGTCTCTGTCTCTCTCTCTCTCTCTCTCTCTGTCTCTGTCTCTCTCTCTCTCTCTCTCTCTCTCTCTCTCTCTCCTTCTTTCCCTTTGTCTTTCCCTCTCCACCCTCTTTCTCTCCCCCTCTTTGAATACTGTATTTTCACCTCTATCTGTATTTGTATTTTCACCCTTTTTTATTTATATTTCTATATCTTTTGAGGTATTAGATAATTGTATACATGCACTTAGGTTATATTCTCTATCCCTCTATATGCTGTATTTTCACCTCTCTCTTTGTATTCGTATATTTTTTGAGATGTAAGAAGACTGTATTTATTGTATTAATACGTGCATTTAAATTTTATCCATTCACTTTAATTTAGCTTGTACTCATTTGATCTTGTATTACGTATATTCATTCACTTTTGTATCGATTGTATCATTCGTGATACGGAAATACAAAAAATAACACTTAAATAGAGAGGAGAGAGAGAAAGAGAAAAGGGGGGGGGGGAGAGGGGGATAGATGAGAAAGAGAGAATGAGAGAAAGAGAGTAAGTGAGAGAGAGAAAAATAACAGAGAGTCGAGAGAGGGAGAGAGAGAAATAGAAAAGAGGGAGAGAGAGAGAGAGATGGATAGAAACAAAGAGAGAGAGAGAGAGAGAAAAAAATTAAGATAGAGGGGGGAGAGAGGTAACGAGAGAGATGGAGGAGAGAGGCGAGAGAAAGAGGGAGGAGAGAGATAAGGGAGAGATAAGAGAAAGGTGAGCGAGATTGGGAGAGAGATTAAGAGACTTCTTTCTTATTTACTATTAAATACAAAAATATAGCTAATAATTGTAATTATTTGAAGCTATAGCTATGTATAGTAAATATTAGAAATTGGTTTGCTATATTATGTAATTTTTCCAATTCAGATTCAAGATGAATCAGTAAATAAGTGTAATTGGACCAATTTTCCTTTTCTTTTCACTTGGAAGGAAAATCGATCACTATTGTTATTTCCAATATTGAGGCCTTTGGCCGAAATATTTCTTTGTAATATGTTTTTCTTGGTTTTTTTTGTTGCTGTTGAGTTTGATAAAAGCCTTCAACTTAATTTTAGCTTCCATTTATTTTCTTGATACGAAGGAGGCTGACTCTATACAGTATAATATATATTGGGCCTGACCCAATTCATGACTGGACTTTTGTCACAGATTGATGAACAAAAAAGATAAAGAGAGAGAATTAGTACTCATAAAAAATAACATGGACACATATTATTACCAAATTAATTACCTATAATATCATTAATTTTATGTTTACCAAAACTATCATATTCTCATTACCAAATAATATAAAATAGGATAAATATGTTTGTTATATAATTTATTGCTGATAGAATCTCTTAATTAATGTCTAATTATAAGTAATCTTTAATTACTACTTTATCTTCGTTCATTCATAATCTTTTATACCATAACAAACTCCTATTTCCACAAGTGAATCTCATACAAACTCTTCAATACATATAAGAAAAATATAAAAATACAAACACTTCTTCTTCAATACATATAAGAAAAATATAAAAATACAAACACTTCTATATATATATATATATATATTTATGTAAAATTTATTTTTCTATCATCATTACTATTAAAAAAATAATAATAATACAAATACACACTTGATATATGCTCAAAACTCGAAGTAAAAAAACTTCTATCGGAGCTATAACATAAAAATACAACAAAAATAAACTCATTATCATAATAATCAATGAATATATAAAATATATATAAAATAAATAAAAATAGATGATACAATGTAAATACAAAATCATAGCTATTAACATTGTATGTGGAGTAGGGTATTCACAGTTTGGGTGAAATCGAACCAAATTAAAAATCGAACCAAACCGATTAAATAAACCAATATTTTAAAAGACAAATATAAAAAAACATCAATGGATTAAAAATATATTCTTATTTTTTTAGTTTTAAAATAAACAAAGAAATAATAAAACCTGATCAAAAAAATTTATATATATATATATATATATATATATATATATATATATATATATATATATATATATATATTGATTATGTATAGATAATATATTATTTTTTATTGCTAATTGTATTCATCAAATTTTATTTAATAAATAAAAGACTACAGATGTACGATCAAAAGAGAAATAAGAAGGCCCACAAAACCTAAAAAAATAGTGCAGCAGGTCATTTGTTCTTTGATTCACAACATTGCGACGGTGATTCTTGATGAGTTAGTAATTTACCAACTCATTAGGCTTTTAAACATGAGCTTTTGCTTAATTTTCAAATCATTTAAGAGTATTTTATGCTCTTTCTCTTTAGTTTTGCAGGTATTTAATTTAAAAAGAGAAAGCTAGAACTTGGGAAAAGCATGAAATTTAAGAAGAGGACTGAAGCTTGGCCAGATGGGACCGGTGCTCCAGCGGATGGAGCCGGCGAAACACCGACTGGAATGTAGAAACTACTAGACCAGAGTGGAATGAGCATTGATGGAACGCGGGTTAGTACCTGCAAACAGCCGGTGCCAGAGCCGGTTGGACCTAGGCTCACTGCCTTAGTAGCACCTGCGATGCAGCGACGTTCAGATGGGTACCAGGGGAATTCCGGTGACTTGCACGTGACATCACATGAAGGAAAGGCAAAATCATCCAACATAAAAATTTAGGAGCATTTTGACCTATTTCTGTATATTCTTTTAGAAAGTACCATAATATTCCTACCAGATTTGTAGAGAGTAGAAAGTTAGAGAGAGATAGAATATTGCATAGATTTTTCCTTCTTCTTCTTCTTCGAAGTAAACAACCTCCGTTGAAGACATTTGTGAGCTCAAATTTAACTCTTGATGATGAATTCCATGCTTTTAATTGTTGATTTAATGTTGTATTTCTCATCAATGAGTAGTTAAATCTCTTTTCTAGGAGTGTGTATGAATTGGGGTTAAATTGGATTGGGTTTTGTTAGATTAATCTTAGAGTTACTCATTTAATATAAATCTGTTGTTTTCTCTCAATTTATAATTAAATTACTCATAGTTGCAAATGTGAGTGATGTTTACTTACTCTATTTTTGCTTGAAAAAGAGAAATTGAGTATGGGTGAGAAAGCAATGGTGGGTAATGGGGTATTAATTGTGTAGGGTTAGGCTAGAGATAGCTAATATCCATAATTACTCACCCTCGAGAGATTTGAGGCTAGAAATATCTCAAATATGATCCAAGTCTTATTGGCTATATTGTTTAGGATCATGGGGTTTGAGAAAATCCAAGGTAAAAGGAACCCTCGTGGTTGAAAAACATCGGGTGCCACCTCGTCCATTGCTATTTATATTTATGAGTAAAAATTCGATTATATAGTCAATTCCAATCTAATTGAAACTCCATTCAAAATCATACCCCTAGCTCTTGCTCACTTTTGTTAAATCAGGTTGGTTATCTTGTTGATTGATCAATAGTTATTTTTATATTTTAATTACAATCTTTTGAACCCCCAAATTTTTTTATTTGTTTATTTTAAATTCAATGATGCTTCTTAGTTTGACTTGATAGACAACTTTCGTGCCATCTAAGTACTATTCTATGTGAGATTCGACCCCGATACTCGTCGGGTTATTTATTTTGCCAACGACCATTTATACTCTCTCTTTACGAGGAGTGAATTTGGATGTTATAAAAAATGGCGCCGTTGCCGAGAATGGTGTTAGATATCCCCTAGTTGATTGTTGAGTTAAATTAATTTCCCATCTTGTGTTTTATTTTTACAATCATTGTTTTTTTTGGATACTTTTATATGATGACTGATATTGGCCAACAATCTCAAGAAGGTTCCATGGATGGTCATATGGAACACGAAGATAATGACCCTATGATGCTAGATATAGCAGGTGCCATTCGCCTACCACCCACGCTAGGGAATGGGTGTTCCATGTGACTAGTATAATGCTACACCTGCTACAGATGAAAGGGCTCTTTGGTGGTTAGCCAAGTGAAGATACAAATCAACATCTTCGAAATTTTCTTGAGATTTGCCAACTATTTAACATCACAAATATATGCCAACAGTCTATCAGATTGAGGCTCTTTCCATTCTCTTTGACTGGGGAAGCGACCATGTGGCTTGAGGAGCTCCCTTCGGTATGTATAACTTCATGGCAAGAATTAATCGAAGCTTTCTTAGATAGTTTTTTTCCTCCTTCGAGGATGTTGCAGCTAAGAGATAATATCACCAATTTCAGACAAACACCGGGTGAACCTTTACATGAGGCTTGGTTGAGGTTCAAGAAGAAAATGACTCTTTGTCCTGACCACGGGCTTCCGGATGGAGTGCTCCTTCAAAATTTTTATCGTTTTTTGGACTCCATTAACAAGTCCATTGCAAACAACTTGGCGGGTGGATCCTTTATAGATGAGCCCTATGGAATAGCTTTGTTGGATCGGATGACTAATGAACCGGTCTTGACACATGAGGGAAACTGAAGTACCTATGAATGGTGCTAGTTCAAGTTTCGTGACCACTGAGATAAGAAAAAGGGATGAAGAGAGAGATGAGACTTTGGCAAAAATGATGACCCACCTTGAGTTGATGACGAAGCATGTTATGGGGAGTGGATTTAAGAGCGTTAATGCCGTGGGGACTCAAGTTCCAACGCCATATGAATGAGAAACCTCACCACCCAAGTATAAAGAGGAGTGCCAATTCATGGAAAATTAGATAGGGATTCTCGCCCAGGGTACCAAGGTGCTAATCAGGGCTCTTGGCAACCAAGGGAGGAGAATCAAGGTTGGAGGAACCGAGACAATTAGGGTTGGGTTGATCGCAATGAAATATGGGCTTATCAAAATCATGATGGAGAATATTATCATCGCAGCTCTTC
Organism: Datura stramonium; assembly: GCA_018107945.1. Lineage (NCBI taxonomy): Eukaryota > Viridiplantae > Streptophyta > Magnoliopsida > Solanales > Solanaceae > Datura > Datura stramonium. The sequence goes on from JACEIK010006929.1 coordinate 21,497, forward strand.
CATATGCTCCCCCTCCAAAGGCTGACTAACCCAAAATACAACTAGGTATAAGCGATGTGGGAAGCTCTAATATAGAGGAAATATTGGCTTGAATACTCAAGAGAGTGGAATCCACCGATAGTGAAGTCAAGGAATTGAAAGGGTAGGTGTCACGCCCAAACAGTAAACTCCCACTCGGCGTTGATTAAGCACTTGGAAGCACAAATAAATTATTTTTCTTTCCAAATGAACCCCTGAATGAAGGGGACACTTTCAGTGACACTGTACCCAACTCGAAGAAGGATGGCCACTGTGACTAAAAGTGGCAAAGTGTTGGATGATGTGGGTGTGAAGCCCAAAAATGTTGCTGAACCAAAATCAAGAGATAATATGGATGAGAGATGCGAAGAGCACCAAATGTTGTTGATATCGATACACTTAATGACGAGGGAGTTGATGTTGACCCTGAGAAGGAAGTTGAGGATGAAATGATCAAAAAAGCTTTACCCAACATAGGCCAAGAACCTAGGATTACTCCTACGTATCCCCAGAGGTTAGCCAAGAAAAAGGAAATTCATTGAGATGTTTAGTAATTGTCCATCAATATACCTCTAGTGGATGCTTTGCTTCAAATGTCTAGTTATGCCAAGTTTAAGAAATATTTGTTAAAGAAAAAGAGGATTGTAGATGTTGGTGTAGGGGAGGTGACACACCATTGCAGTGCCATGATGGCACGCAATCTCTCTTCCAAAAGAGAAGACCCGAGAGCCTTAACTATTCCCTGCATCATTGGGTTGTGTGTGTTAAAAAAGGCCCTATGTGATCTTGGGGAAAGGATAAACCTGATGCCTCTAATTATTTTTAAGAAGTTGGGGTTGGGGAGTCCCAAACCCACCTCAATGAGGCTGTTGATGGCTGATCGATTCATAAAAAATTGGTGGGTATATTGGAGGACGTCTTGGTTCGGGTCGACAAGTTCATCCTTCCAGTTGACTTTGTCGTGCTTGATTGTGATATGGATGTTGAAGTACCTATCATCTTAGGGAGACCATTGCTTTCCATGGGCAGACCTTTGGTAGATGTGGAGCTTGGAGAGCTGAAATTTTGAGTGGGAGGTGAAGAAGTCACCTTTAAAGTTTGTCAAACTGCTAAGCCCCTGGATGAGTGCAAGGTGATAGGGGTTTTGAATGATGAAGCAACACAAGATGAAGGGTGTGTTGATGAAAATGATTTGGAGGATGATCCTCCGGAGTATTGAAAAGTGAATTGGTATCCGTTGTGCCATGACGTTAAATAAGGTGCTTCTTGGGAGGCCACCCAAGTGTTTTTACTTTTGGCACTTTGATGTTTTTGGTTTTGTAGGAAGATTGGGTAAAGAGAGGATAAGGAAAAATAGGGCATCCACTGCGTGATACCGGCAAAATGCTGGTGTAATACCTCGAAAGCCCTAAGATCAGACTCGAGGGTTTAAATAGAGAAAATAGAAATTTCTATACCAGATCACAGGACGAGTCGTCCAGTGATCTGTGAGGTACTTTGTGAGTCACTAAGTGACTCGTTAAGTGGAAGGGGGTGTTGGAAAGAATTTTGGTTTGGGGGTTGACCATTAGAGAAGCCACGACTCGTGGTCAAGGTAACGAGTCGTGGAGTTGGTCGTGGTCAGGAGCCGACATGGAGGTTAAATTTTTGGCAATGTTCATCATGACTTGCTCACCACGAGTCGTTGGGTACGCCATGAGTCATGGTGTCCCAGTGGTGACCAGCAGAGGTATGTTTGCCAGTGCTGACAATGAGTGCTAGTAACGAGTCATCTAATCCCTCGTTGGGACTGACAGTGTGATTTTTCCTATGAATTTATTAAGGGATTTTCCGTAATTTCTAAGTTTCTAATTCCTAAACTACGTCGTTTTAAGCTCAGATAGGTGTGTTTTAAGAGGGTTTAACTCATTCTAAACCTATCCCTCCCTATGCATGCAAGACTAGAAGGTCTCTAAGGGTGATCAAGTCTAGGATTCATCAATTCTCTTTCTAATTCCTTTGGGCATTCATGAAGGTTGTGAAATCAGAAATACCCAGGTATGTAGGGTTATGAATGGAAGTATTCCTTCACTCCCATACCTAAATCCTTTTCTAAATTCATGGAATACTTAGTTGATGAATCTATGGGGTCTTAACTTAATTCGTGAAATTCTCAAAGTATCTATCATGGGTAAATTCTCTTCATGTTTCTAATGTTGTTTCAAGATTCATGGGCATATTTTATAATGTTTTCAGTTAAAAATTACGATTTCAAGTCTTACAATTATAATGCCCAATTATGAAAAATCATGAAAGGTTGAGATTATGATCTATGTTTTCAAGTATGATGAGATGTATATGATCAAAGTATTATTTGGAATTACCCATGTTTATATTCATGATTTTGACTATCTCAAAGCATGTACAAGTTTGATCAAGCTCATATGATCATGTATGTTTCATGATTGACTTCAATTTCATGTTATTAGCTTACCACATGGTTTTGGAGTCTAGACTCCCACTTTTTATCTTGTGGTATGATTTGAACCAAGGCTCCTCATGATATGTTTTCAGATTATGCATGTATTACTATGATTCAGCTTCGTCGCAAGTCAATGATTCAGCTTCGTTGAAAAATGATGGAGAGCATATGCATATTTTTGGGAGTAGTGTCTAGCATCGAGTAGGCTAAGGGTTCAGTCAACCCTGTGCCTCAGAACTATGTGACAACGTAGGTATGTTCATATTATTTGGGACCTCCCCTCTGAGATTTCCCTACCCCCAAGGGGCCTTCAGCTTGATATCGATATCATGGTAGCGCCCTTAGCCCTGGAAAAGCTTTGGACGACTCTGCCCACTTGAGTGTGATATTCGGGAACATGTAAGATCTATCATGGTAATGTCGGTTATATGATGAGTCTCTCATTGTTCCTCACGATTTTAGTTATGCATGTTCATCAGTCATGATATTATATTTTTAGCAGGTTTGACCTAATGACCAGTTTTACTCATAATTATCAATTTCATCTTTGGGTCATTTGATTTAGTTATGATATGCACTTATGTTTAAATCATGTTTTCAGATAAGCATGCAAGACTTACTCTCAGAATCTTATCATTATAAGTTTTATGATATGCATAATTTCAATTTTACTTACTTTGCGGTTTTACTTACTTTGCATGCTCGGTACATTCCAAGTACTGACCGCATACTCTATGCTGTATCATTTCATGATACAGGCTCGGATATTCAGGTTCAGCTCTGGCGCAACCAGATTCTCAGAGTTAGCATTCCCCAGCCTTTTGGTGAGTCCTCATCTTTTGAGGACCTTCTTATTAGTTGGTTATCAGTACTTTCCATTTCAGTTTATTGGTGAGTTAGTTGGGGTCTTGTCCCATCACCTCGTCAGTGTGTAGAGTCTTATCAAACATAGTATGTATTCATCTTCAAAATTATGTTATGTATTTAGATATTCAAATGTTATAATATTCTCAGACTCCCGTTATTTCACATGTTAGAAATCCACATTATTATGTTGAGCTTTAGATGTCATGTTCATACCATGGATTAACTTGGAGCCTTTCGGGGTTCTTTATCCCGTGTATCGATCGGGGCCTATGTTCGGATCATGACAGCTGGTGCCCAGGCGCGAAGCGCCACCCTATCGAAATAGAAAAGCAGAAGTTGGGTACGAAAGAGTGGAAGCCGGCGTTCGACCGATGAAGCGCCAGTCTGGTGTAGGTGTGAACCAGTGTACCTGGAGAAATTCTAGAAATTTAAGGGTGAGTTTTGACTCATCAGCAAAAAACAAGTTGAAACCCTCAAAACATTGGTGGAGCGTCGCCTGAACAAAGTGAACTGGGCACATGGACAGGTCACCGACGTTTGAATCGAAAAATGCCGGTACCACCGGTGGTCATAGGTCTAGCACTAGTGGAGGAAAGAAAGTTTCTTTTGGAAGATTGACTGACCCATTGACCAAACCAATGCAGAAAATTTTAAAAAGTATAGAACCGGTCAAAATCCCTTTTTACCTTTTGAATATTCTCTCTATCCAACTTTTCAGCTAACCACACCTTTCAACCTTCCCATCTTCTCTCCATTAAACCCTACCATTAACATCCACCTTTCCACTACCCTACCACATACCTCCTCTTCAAACTATATAAACCCCCATATTCATTCTTTTATTCTTACTTCTACTCACTCAAAATCTCTCTTAGCAACATATATTTTCCCTTTTTGCACCACCATTTCTGGGCAAGCTCCAAGCTTAATCTTTTGCACTTTTGTTCAAATTCTCAAATTAGTATGTGTCCACGAGGTCTTAAGTTGCTTTAATCAAACTAATTGATTGAGACTGTGATTCATGTTGCATATGATATTTTCTATACTCTTGCTCCCCATTAACCATTTTGTGCCCTTTTTCATTGATTAAATCTTTCTCAATTTGTGGGTATGTTGTGAGTGGTGATAAAATGATGAATATTAATATGGGTATCTTCTGTGATAAAATTCTTCATTTATAGTGTACTTGATATACTAGTTGGAGGTGAAGTCTGAGTAGCCCCATGTGCTTAGAATGCACGATTTCCCCGATGATAGATAGTGTGATGTCTTTCTTAAGGGTAAATCATCATTTTTATTTTTGTTGTGTTACTTGAGCGAACAAAATTGTAATATGAAATGAGTAAGTGAGTCATGAATGTGATGAAATTCTATTTAACTAAGTTTGGGGGTGAAATTCATTGAATGGCGTTCACTGGCGAACATCCGGTCAGGCCTGGCGAAACGCCGGTTGAAGAGAAGGTCGGGTATAAGGCTTCAGGCCACTGCCTAGACCCGTGTTTTAGTGGCGCTTAGTGGGTCAAGACCGGCAAAAAGATGGTGTGGCGCCAGATAAATGCTATTTACCCAGTCTCCTATACAGCACCGGCGGCTCATCGGCGTCTCACAGATCTCCACCTTTCTTCTAGTGAGGAAATTTTGACCCTTCAATTTTTTGACATCTAATCTTTATATTTATTTCTTTAGTTTAGAATAGATCTTCATTTTACTTTTTTTTTACAAAAAAAAAATATAAAAATACAAAACGAAGTGTTATTTGTGTGGCACTAACATGGCTTTACAGATCATATCTTCATCCAAACAATCCAACAGGGGAAAAGCCCCGGCTACATCCAAAAGCAAGGGAAAAGGGAAAGCTAAGGCAACCTCAGCCCCTTCCAACACAAGAGAAGCCATCATACTTTGTATGCACGACATGAAAGGCCACTATGCTATTTGTGAAAGGTGCTCTATCACAACCGAGAAGAAGTTTGATTTGGTGGGGTTAAGGGGCGACTTCCCCAACATCATTTCTCAATTCGACCACTGACCAATGAAATGTTTTTGCTCAACCGCTGCTATAGGATTACACCAACTTGGCGCCGGAGTTATATGCTTCATACCAGGAACGACAGGAGGCCATAAAGCACAAAGGAAAAGTTGATGAATTCCCATGCCTACCTTCAGTCTGAATTAGGGGTATGGAAGTCGATATCACCCCAGTTAATCAATGCATTAATTTGAGCTGATCAGATTGACCCCAAAATCGAGTACTCCGAAAGAGTGGCCAACAAGGAGAATTAGTTATGCTAGATAGCTCCGATCATTTCTAGTGGCCAGCCATTCTGGGCATCTATGGGGGGGGAGGTGAGATCTCCAGGAAGGATTTGAAGTTTAAAGCCAATTTGTGGCTTAATTTTGTTTGCGGCCGCATCATACCCTCGGAGAATGATCAATGGGTCAATTTGGGGGCGGCTAATTATGACTGGGGTACCCATAAATTTTGGGGAAATAGTGGCAACGCAAATGAAAAGAAAGAAAGGCAAGCTAGAACTTCAATGCCCTATGCCGTGCTCATATACCAACTTTTCCTTAGAGTAGGAGTGCCACTGTTCTTGGATGAATCCCCCAGCTCCGCTACCAGTGTGATCACTATTGACAGGAAGAAGGGCCTCCGATGCCCCCTAGAGCAAGTGGAAGAGGATGCAAGACTTTGAGGTCCTCGAGTATTCCATTTCCCATGGTATAGAGGACACTCCCATTTCCCAGAATCCCAACATTCCACATCCTGAGGCATCAGGCCATGCTTCCAGCGAAAAACCTGTTAGAGGATCCTCATCCCCTCCCACATCTTCTCTCCCAAGCGGCCTCCATAAGCTTGCGGAGATGACACATTCCCATGAGAGACAACTCCAAAAGTTGGCTAAAAGTCTCCCTGCTATGATAGCAAAGATTGTGAAAAAGGAGATGAAGTCTGTGTATGATAGCTTGAGCAAGTTGGGATCTCGAGTGGATATTGTGGAGGGGCTATCACATCTCTCCAGACTGAAGTGTGGGAATTGAGAGGTCGGGCAGCAATGGAGGTTTCCGACATGAGTGCACTTGACACAACCATGGTTTCCCCATCTACAACCCGAGGCCCCATAGATGACTTGTTCGAGGGCTTAGGTGATGATGAAGAGGATTTGAGAGATGATGGCTGTGATGTGGATGCTGCAACTGAGGATGATGATGATGATGAGTGACCATATTAGGGAGTTCTTACCCTCACTTGATCTACATTCATACATTGGGGACAATGTATTATTTTTAGTAGGGGTGGGGATA
>JACEIK010006930.1:3685-14099 GCA_018107945.1 Datura stramonium
AATTGTGGTTATTATCAAAATTTGCAAATAAAAAAGGTAAGTGTTCCCCATGGGTTCCACAACTACTTCAGCTATACATGTGTTATCAATCCCAATGCTTACTTTTAGAACTAATAGCTAGAGTTCATCCAAATGACTGGTTCGTCCCTATTGGATGACTAACTCAATCATCGGGTCAGGTATCATGAGTGATTTCAAATTAACCATTATCAATATGCTCCAAATTAACTTTCCTGCGACCGCAACTCAAGTCATACAATGATTATAATAATCAAGGCTTTGTTGTAACTCTCCTTTCCTATTCTCTACTTCTCTAGGTTCAAGCAAATAGAGAATTCAGGCAAGTCCTAATATTGTACACTGTTAAGAAACATTTAAAGATGAAGAGAATGCACTACAAACGTTTTAGCATTGATTTTGAATCACTTTGTGTAACCCTATTTCGTTAATCCATCATGGTTCCCACAATCCTAGTTGTGGAGATTTTAGCCTCTCATGATTGTAAGATTGTAATTAGTATTCATAAACAAACACAAAATTAAATACTTACAATAATATTTGAAGAAAACGTTCTTTGAATATTGATGAACAAAATCAAGAACAACTGAGAGAACCAAGTGTTGGTCTCAAGAATAGCTCTCCAAAACTTGATAATAATTCACAAAAAATTAACTAAAAACCTTCTCTACCTTCTCTAAAATGTAATCACATGTCTACTGATCGTTCTCCTACTTAAAAAACATAAAAGGTATTTATACAGACAATAGAAATCTTTTCCTAAGCTAACAGAGAAACTTTCATATCTAGCGTCGATTCGTCATACGACTGGTCATACGACCCGTAACAGGATTGTACGGGCCATACCTTACTCTTGTACATTCCTTGGCTACTGCAGAATTGACTAAGTGTTGGTGGATGGTACGACTTGTACCATGATCCTACGAGTCATACAATCCATCCGTGGCTTTGCTCTGAGAACTTTGACATCTTCTGATGTTTTCTACGAGTGTTGTGGTACGCCTCGTACCTTGCTCCTACGACTCATAATTTCTTGTTGTATCTTGAGTTCTGCCAAGTCTTTAAGAATCACTGAAGCTCCCCGCGACTCCTGGTAGGGGTCGTAGGTAGATGCTACGATCCGTAGGTTCCACCCGTACTAGGAGACTTCTTGTGCAAATTTTCTTTAAAGTTTTTCACGACTCCAGTTACGGCTCGTACTGAGAGTCGTACTTTGCCTTTGCATTATTTCAGCCTTCTGATCTTTTCCACAAGTCTCAGTATGTCTCGTACAATCTAGGTATGGCTTGTACTGATTTTCTGCACTTGGCTGATTTTCTGCACTTTTCTGCATCTTTTGCACATTTTGGCTCCAACACCAATTTTCTCTGAAAACAAAGTAAAAACACCTCATATATGTAAAAATATACCTAATTTCATGCTATTTTCTCAGTTTTAAGCGTCGAAAGTGCTGTAAACTCATAGAATATCAACATCCTCAACTTCAAGGCTTTTGCATGTTCTCAGGCAAAGAAAACAAAAACTAAAAACGACGCTTAACTTATAAAATAAACCTAGGATAATATAGCCAACACCAATCAAAATTTGCACTATAAACTCAAACAACTTTTGATCCTTTTCTCAGTAAACCAAATCAGAATATGCACATCAAGTAACCATAAACCATGATAAACAAGGATCAAGATATGTCATCTAGTTATTAGCAGATAGCCAAGTCATTATCAATGTTTTTCACATGGACAATTGGCAGAATAAAACACAAACAATGTATCCTCACAGAAAATGAAGTTCCCACTGATAAATATATGAAAATATGAAATATGGGACTAAACAAGTAAGACTCTCACTCTCACAAAGAAGTTCCAAATGTTGCACATCAGATACCATAGGTTTGCCCTTATTTTCTCTAGTTCGGCTCTTCGGACAGTCAGGCTAGGATCACAATAGGACTTGATTCAGCTTGTAATGTAGGCTTTTGGGCTGGGCATAATGAATATGGACTTTCTAGTGACTAAACCTTCTTTGGTACTACATACACGTGGCTCTACTTTTCACTTATTTCAACCTTTTTGCTTTTTTTAACTTTTTCCTCCTTTTTCTTCATTTTTATGCATGTATGGATGTGGTGTGTTTTTAACTTTTCAGTCATTTTTCTCTTTTGTATCTTCTTTTCAATTTTTCTTTTTCAGCTCTTTGTTCTTTTGTCACACCACACCTCATTTTTTAACCATTTTTCTTTTCTTTTCCTTTTTCACCTCTCCAAGATCTATGCACCCCTACTCTAGCCACCCTCAACTTAGGTATTTTTCCTAGGTTGACATTCACAATGTCCAAAGAGGGAATAGGGCCAAAATAGATTCATTATAAAAAGTGGATAAGGTTGCTCGGTTAATCAAAGAAAAACGGTTCATTTAAGGCTCAAATCCAGGATCAAGAGAATCATATTATTTTGGTAGGGTAATTTAAGCTAAAACGAGCTAAACAAAAACGGCCTATGATCCTTTCCTAACCAACCATCCTAAAACCTATGTAAAGACCAACTAGGCAAGTTCTAGATCCTCTAAGTAGTATTGAACTAGGTATAGACCTTACTCACTCATGGTACATGTTTTAAATTCATTTTACCTGTTCGATTCATACATGGCTAACTATAACTACTCATGCTAATACAATACATGAAACAAAAAGATCCACAAAAATCATATTTTGCAATCAACAAGTACATAGCTAACCATCAAAAAATTTTAAACAGGATCAATTTTTTTTTCAAAAGTCGAAACTAGTGCATTTTATTGGCTGAGTAATCTTAAGCTACTTTCTAATTACACAAAAACATCCTAAACATGTCGGTTCTACTAGATAGCATGCCCGAGGAAAAAAATATGGCAAGAAAAACCTTCGGACAAATCCAAAAATCCAAAAAAATACAAGCACACCCCCTCCTCTTTTGAACAACATGCTTCGTCCCCAAAGTATAAAATATAAAACATAATGAAGGGAACGTAATTGTAGCTCACTAATCACTCCTGTCATCTTGTGAAGGTGGTACCTTCACTGCAGTTGTGGCACTGACGGTGGCCGACGCACTCAATAGTGTATCAATGGGGGGAATGGCCACCCTCTCAGTAGTAGTGGTTGCTTCTACAACCTTTGGAATCACTGGGGCTGAATGTGTCTCGCCCGAAGGGTCCTTGCCACCCGCAAGATTACCATGGGCAGTGGTGGAGCTACCCGCTCCTCTCTCTCTCTCAAGAAGCTCCGATGTTGGCTCGTTGTGAGTCTGTTGGCTCTCCAATCTTTCCCACTTGCACTCTTTCTTTTCTTTCTTTATCTTCTTCTTTAGGGTCTCCTCTCCAACATCCTTGGAGAACCGCTTTTTCCAATCGAACCCATAGTAATTGAATGTCTGCTTCATCTCCTCCAACTCATTTAGTGCATTGGTGAGGATCCGTGACTCTTCTTGAATACTCCACCTGGGTTTGTTCTTGGTGGTGAGAGTGAGACCCTATTCATAGATCTCCTGTACACCAGGTATTCTCCACCAAATGGTACGGTTCTCCCTAGGCGGACTCTGCTCTTTCTCGGCATTGGCTTCCTTATCCTCAGATTTGGACTCACTGTCTCCATCACGGATTGGGCCTTCTCGGACCCCTCATCATCATTAGAGCCACTATCGGACTCTTGGACTCTTTCCTCAGATCCCTTCTCGGATTGGGGAGCACCAGCAGATGTGGCAGTGGCCGCCTCGGCCTGGGCTTTAGCTTTTTCCCTAGTGGTTTGGGTCCCATCTATGTCAGATGTATCAACCTTGTATTTCTCTAATGGACCACTAGGTGTGTTGCCAACATATTTATATTTGGAGGTTTCATCTATCAATGCCCTACGAGAGGTAGCTTCGGATGCCTTCCTCTTTTGATTCATTGTACCTGTGGAGAAAAAGGATTAGAATTCCAAATCTGAGAAAAAAAAGTATGATAAATTCCTCTGTAATTTTTCATGGGTCTACAATACGAGTCATACCTTGAAGGTGTGATCCATACTGAGACTCATAATGTCTCAGATCAAAGTCACGACTCTAAGGTACAACTCATACCACGAAGGTACGATCCGTACCATGAGTCATATGATGATGCCTCTTGAAAACCCATGTTCTATATTTTTCCACAACTCATGGTATGACCCGTAAGTCGATTCCACGAGTCGTAGGAAGGATCGTACTATCACTTTTGGACTTAACCCTTTTCAGACTCCTGGTACGATTATCAGGTATGACTCGTACCAGGATACTATGGGTCATATTAGATTTCGTACCTCTTAAGTTTTACACATTTGGCTTGGGACAGTCCCAACGAGCCATCCGACGAGTCATAGTGTGAAACCACGAGTCGTAGGAAGGCTTGTGAAGCCTGCCCTTTCCTTTGTTCATGTCAGTTTTGCAGGTGGTTTCAATTTATGCTAGCTACTCAGAATTCCCCAAGTCCAGGTATGCATTTTTCATGTATTTACCACTACCCATTTCTCTACTTTTTTATTCACAACCCATAACACAATTTATAGCAGTTCACATTCAATTTTTAACATTTTCAAATCCTACCCAGTCACACATTTAATTTACATATCACTGGTCATTGTCCTTATCTATTTTTCATGTATATTGAGGACTCATAGTTGTTGCACAAGTTCACATAAGCACATAGGTCTTTTTATCCAAGTCAAAGCATAACCACTTACTTGAACTTTTTGTAAATCTGGCTCAACTTCGAGTATGAATCAGTGACTAGGGTTGGAACTTGATTTGAGCAGTGTTAATTAAGCACAAAGTTTGCTCAATCTATTGTGCTCTTGAGTTACAGGTGTGAGGGATTCGTGTGTGTGTTCATGATTTTTAGGTTTTGATTACGTGGGAGACGGGTGTGTCAATTTTGAAGTTTAAATAGCTTTTAGGGAAGATTTAAAAAATCTGGGTCGAGTCGGGTCATTTTAAGTGATTTGCTCCATCACGACTCGTACCACGAGTCGTAGGAAGGTCCTATGACTCTCCCTAACACTCATAACAGAGTTGTTAAGAAAACTTACTTGTGGACCTACGAGCACATCATACGAATCATACCATGAAGGTACGACCCATACCATGACTAGTAGGTCACTCTTAATTGGAGGCCCATGCTTTTCATAGTTCATAACTACCGTGAGTACTATGACCCCTACAATGAAGTTACGAGACATAGGACCAACCGTATCTTGAACTTATGCACTAAGATACATCTCTGCTTTTCACCAAGACTTGTACTATGGCCCGTACAATCCTCTTACGAGTCCTACTGAGACTTGTAACACCAGTCTGTTCTAAATTTTTTCTACCACCTGTTTTTGTTTTACCTACACACTGAGCACACATAAACTTGGGTTTCCTCCCAAGAAGCTCTTAATTTAACATCGTGTCACGATGCAAGTCATTCAGTTACTTAAAATTCACCAAACTACCTCATGGGTTGTCTCCCAAGAAGTGCTTAATTTAATGTCGCGGCATGATACAAATCTCTTGACTACTCAGACTTCATCAAGAAACTCAGACTCATCCTCGATTGCTGAGACCACTCTATACTCCTTTGGTTGCTTCATTGACCGGCAGACATTAAAAGTGACCACTTCTTTATTGAGTCTGAATTTTAGCTGGCCAATCTCCAAATATACTAAAGCCCTCCCAGTGGCAAGGAATGGTCACCCCAAAATGATGGGGACGTCAAGTTCAACCTCCCAATTAAGGATCACGAAGTCCACTTGGTATATGAATTTTTCCACCTTAACAAGCACATCAAACAGGATTCACATAGGCTTTTTCACAGTTCGGCCGGCCATCAGTAGCCGCATAATAGTCGGTGTGGGGGCTCCCAAGCCCAGCTGCTTAAACATAGCTAATGGCATCAGATTGATACTTTCTCCCAAGTCGTAGAGTGCCCTCGCGAACTCAACATCACCAATAGTACATGGAATGGTGAAGGCACCTGGATCCTCCTTTTTCTAGGCAAGGACACGTGAGGCTATAGCACTACAATGATGCACATTATCCACGGGCTCATAGCTCACAAACCTTATATTCGTAACAAGGTCCTTTGTAAACTTGGCGTATCCCGGTATCTGCTCTAAGGCCTCAACCAATGGTATGTTTACAGATAATTGTTTTAGTATTGACAGGAATTTCTGCAACTTACCATTCTCCCCCTTCTTCTTCATTCTTTGAGGTAACGGTGGCGGTGGTTGTGGGATAGCCTTATAAATCTATATGGCCCCTTCGTTCTCTCCTTGTTTAGCTTCAGGCTCCTTCTCAACAACTGGAGCCTCAGTCAACTTAGCATCCTCCTCATGCTCATGCTCAACAACTTCTTCCTCGTCATCAATTATGCTCTCTTTCTTCCTTTGAAGCTCAACTACAACCAGCAGAGGGGGATCAACCATGGTCTTTCCTCTCCTAGTCATCACAGCCATGCAGTGACCATCATTCTTCAGATTTTGGACTGTGTTGCTAGGTAGTATACCCTTTTGCCTAGGGTTCATAGATGCTATAGTTTCCCTAGTTGTTGTTTAATCTACTTGATGGTTGTGGCATGTGACTCAACTCTCTGACCCATGCTAGATATATCTCCACGGATGTCTTTTAGTTGCTCTTGTGGATCTAACCTTCTTGAGAATCTCAGTCATTATGCTCTCCAACTTTGACTGTCCAGCCTCCCCCTCACGTGCATTAGGAGGCACGTAAAATCCTACTCGATCATTGCGGTAACTGTCATTCCTTGTCCATTCTCCCTTAGGCTCACGACCTCGACTTCTATCTCTGTAGCCATTTCGGTTGTAGTTGTCTCTTTACTAGTTCCGACCTTGGTTTCCAAAACCTTGGCACCAAGTATCTTGTCTAGACCCTTGGGTATTGGCTAGGAAACTCGCCACCTAGTTGTCTAAGAAGTTTGCCTCCTCCTAGGAATCTGAATGCTCTGGCCCTGGTTCCTAGCCCTGAGTTCCCACTGCATTAACTTTTCTGGATTCAGCACCCATGATATGCTTTGTGAGCAGGTCCAATGATGTGCGCATATGGGATAATTCCTAGTCATGTTCTTCCTCCTTCCTTTGTTGGTCTACAGTCAAACCAACAACATATGTACCAGCAGCTACTTTTTCTTTCCAGGTGTGCCATGCCCTGTTCGTTTTCGTCACTCTATTTAGAATAGTGGCATCTTGCTCCCAGGTATGACTCATCAGTGCTCCTCCTACCACTGTGTCTGCTACAACTTTAGTACTATTGTTCAATGACCTGTAGAAAATCTCCAACAAACTGTTATCAGGAATTTTGTGGTTTGGTCACTTGGTAAGCTTCTTCTTGAATCTCAACCAAGTTTCATGAAATGCCTCTATCTTCAGTTGTCAAAAATTATATATTTCATCCTTAAGCTGCATCATCCTGGAGGGTGGAAAGAATCTCTCTAGAAAAGCTCGTTTGAGCTCCCTCCAGTTGGTAATGGAGTCATTTGGTAACCACGATAACCATAAAGTGGCTTCCCCAGACAGAGAGAATGGGAAGAGTCTTAGCCTAATTGCATCTTGGCTGACTCCCAGCAACTTGTATGCCTTGCATATTCCAATGAAGTTCATTAAGTGCAGGTTGGCATCATTAGCTGCTTGACCACTAAACACCCCCTTCATGTTCAACAATTGAATCATAGTACTAGTGATGTCAAATTTTTCTCCAGCAGACAAAGATGGTGGTACAATAACTCTGGTTGACTCGACTTCATCAATGTCCGGGTCATCCTTATCAAAGAATTGAGGGGCACATCTCTGGCCTTTGTTGCCCCTTCTATGGCGACCAACATTGACAACCTCATCTTAAGCATCATCGGTTTCCTAAAGTGTAGCTTTTCGAGCTAGCTCGTCTTACCTAGCATCTTCAACAAGATGGGCATCTCTCTGCTCTTGGTTCTCCATACTTTCGTAGTGTTCTTTCAAGTTTGATATCCAAAGGAATCATAGGGTTTCCACTTAGTCGAGTACTTGTAATTCACCAAGCGAGTGGCGATAGCCTATGGGTGTCCAAAAACAAAAGAAAACGTAATTAAGGAAATAATAACCAAAGTTAAATACAAGCAATTATTCTAATATTAGCCATATTCCCGGCAACGATGTCACTTTTTGATAATTCTCAAACTCACACTTCCTAACAAAGTATAAAGCGGGCGTTGCCAATAAAGAACCCAATAAAGAGGTTGGGGTCAAACCCATAGGGAATAAGGTAAGAACTAGACTAATTTCTGTATTTAAATTTGTTGGTGAGTTATCTCCAATTGGGGGGGCTTAAAGAAAAAAAATAATAAAACGAGATTGCAATTGTGGATATCATTAAGATCTGCAAATAATTAGGGTAAGTGTTACCCATGGGTTCATAACTATATCGGGTATACACGTGTGATCAATCCTAATGCGTACTTGAAGAACTGATAACTAGGGTTCATCCAAACGACTAGTTCGTCCTTATCGGATGACTAACTCAATCACCGAGTCAGTTCTCATGAGTTATTTCAAACTAACCATTATCAATATGCTTCAATGTAATACCCCGGGAAGGCCTAACAATAGACCTGGGAGTATAATTGGAGAAGTGCAGAAAAACTGGCAAATACCACGGGACGGACCACAGAACGACTCGTGGCATCAAACCACGAGTCATTGAATGTTGTCATTGGTCAGGGAAAGGTTGGTGGAAGTGGAGACAACGAGAGGTATGACGACCCGTTGTGGGATACAACGGGACGTCCTTTGCAATCGTGGTTAGGAACAGGTTGGGCGACAGGGTAAACAACGGGAGACCCAATGACCCGTTAGAAGTAACCACAGGTCGTTGGTTGTGGTTGTTGTTGGAGGTTGATAATTTCCAGTGTAGGCGTCGGGTTGAGACCACGACTCGTTGGAAGGAACAATGAGTCATGGTGAGGCTCATGGTAAGTGGGTTCATATCTTATGGTGAGCAAACAACAGACGGTGTAACGGACCGTGGTTTTAAAGGACGAGTCGTCCTGTCCGTCCATTGGTCAGTTCTGAGAGAAGGCCTTCAGCATTCCATTCAACAAGGGACATGATGGGCCGTTGGTGGTTCCCACGACCCGTTGGTATCACTCGTGGGTTCCATCCGGCCAGATTTCAGGGCATATTCAACTTTTTCATGCTTTTAGACCCTAAACTGCATCATTTTGTGTATTTTTCTGAGTGTGATAAGATGAGTTAAGTACTTTATGCATGCCCATTCTCATGCAATAACTTTATAGAGATTTTTAGGAGATTCAAGGTCTTCTTCCCCAAGATTCCATCAATTTCTTTGTGGGTATTCAAGGAACCTCGAAATCAATCCATTCCCAGGTATGTAGGGTTTAGAATGGGTGATTTCTGTCACGCCCCGCTTTGGGAGGCATGACTGGCACCTGGTGCCCTACTAGGACCTGAACTGCTGGACTAGCTGAGCCTAAACACTTCTGATGCCAGGCTGGCTCTAACTCTGGATTCAAGAAAACGATGAGCTATATAATGGCTGTAAATAAAGCCTCCGACTGACTAGGCCTATAGCCACCTGTAAGAAAGCAACAGCTACCCAGAACAACTGAATCGATAGGGAACCTATACGGGCCGACAAGGCCACCATGCTGTCTAGTTATTTTTGAATCAAGAAAACAAGTGCTAAACTGCTATGTGACCAACAAGATCACCACTACAAACTGAATAAGGCCCACACGGCCATCATAAACAAACTAAAACATACACACGACCTCACACGACCGACATAACTAACCACAGGGAGTATACAATCTGCAAGCCTCTAAGAATACTAATAAGATGGTCGGGATAGGGCCTGTTCCTACCCATACTGTACAACGAAAGAAAAGGAATAAACCTCTAGTTGTCTAGCTCTGGATGACTGGAGCTGATGACACTATGTGCTGGCTAAAATTATGAGGGATCAGTTCCTCGTCTATGAGTACCTGTAGGAAAGTAATGCAGTGCCCCAAAACGGGCGTCAGTACCACTGGTTCCGAGTATGAAAAGCAAACTAAAAAGTAAGCTCAGTCTGAGATTCGTTGGGCCTTATCAGATTCAGCGGAGAGTAGGCCAGGTGGTATACGAGTTGAACTTGCCTTCAGAATTAGAGTCCCTTCATCCAGTTTTCCACGTATCTATGCTAAGAAAGTACATAGGAGACCCATCCCGAGTTGTCCCAGTCCAAGATGTCCAGGTTACAGAAGAGCTGGCCTATGAAGAGGTTCTAGTAGCAATATTAGACAGATAGATTCGTAGATTGTGAACTAAAGATATTGCTTCTGTCAAGGTACTGTGGCGTAATAAGAACCGAGAGGAGATG
>JACEIK010006930.1:32150-61744 GCA_018107945.1 Datura stramonium
AAGGATTACACAAGCAATATAAGCATCCAACTAATAAACTCATATTATATATGCAACCTACAAAAAACTAGCCGAGGGACAAAATCATAAACTTTTCAATTTATTGGTCTTCTTACACGCTTTCTGCACGCCACATTTATTTACATAAAATCACCTTTTCATGAGGTTTCCCATCACTCCCTGTGCTTCAACTTATACAACTTCAATAAAATGGTGTATGGCTATATCCTTCAATTACACTCCATAATAAATTTACCTAATTATTCGTCTAAAGTCATCCACACTCTCCAATACTTCAAAACAGAATAATACAACCCCCAATAATGTCAATTTAACAGCAAAAACTTGAACTCATGAGTTTCAATCACTGTTTCACAAGTTCGAACTAAAAGTACGTCTACAATTGCTCAAATGATCTTGTCATTAAAGATGAAGGAAACACCTTACCACAAAATTTTACTTCACTTGCCTCCTTTGAGACTTTCTCCAATCAACTTAATTAGGAGAGGAAAAATCAATACAAGCATCATGTGAAAGAGAGAAAGGAAACCAAAGCTTATAACATGATATTCTTACCTTAAACTTGTAGGAGAGGAGTGGCACATTGGCTGCCAAACCCCTTTATACATTCTCAAATCAACTTAAATAGGAGAGGAAAAATCAATACAAGCATCATGTGAAAACGGGAAAGCAAACCAAAGCTTATAACTTGAAGTTATGAACTTAAAATTGTAGGAGACAGTGGCACAAGCCCTATATATCCTTCACTTCATCCCCTTAAAGAACCCTAAAAAAATACTTGAAGTTAGAGAGGAGATGTTACACCCCGAGCCTACACCTTGATGGTGGTCGACACTCAAACCACCTAGTTTTTCACATTTTCATGATTAAAAAGTGTGTGAGTGACCCCACACTAATTGTTCCTACAGAGAGTATTGTAGTGAAGGACAACCTACCATATGAAGAGATTCCAGTTAAGATTCTAGATCATCAGGTTCGTAAGTTGAGGAACAAAGAAGTTGCATCTGTGAAAGTGTTGTAGAGGAATCAGCTAGTGAGGTTAGCTACATGGAAAGCTGAAGCGGATATGATGGCCAAATACAATAATCTATTCCCTCCCAGTCTAGAATAATCTTGAGGTAATAGTTTCCTATGGTAGTACTCTTATCAGTCTTCATGTTCCATTCAACTATCATTAAGATCCTTAAGTATGTTTGCATGTTGTAATGCCTTGGACTTTTAGGCTACGTTTGAAACCATTCTAGGTATGTGGATACACTCAAACCCAATGAATTTTATGAGAACTAAGTGTAATATCAATTCCTAAGTGTGAGGAGTGCATTGGATTAAAATTAAGGTCATAAAGAACCTCTAGCACAAAACTGAGTTGAGAGTCTTCTCACCGATTGAATTTTCGTATAAGTTCTTACAATAATCAATTTCAAACGATCATAACTCAAAATTTATGAAGTAATTTTGAGTTATTCAAGCTTCCAAGTTGAAGCCCTTTGAGTCTTCTTTCCAATGCATCTGACATTGCATCAATTAGAGTTCAACGTAAACATTATGAGCATTTTAGCGAAGCTGACATGAAACTAAGTAGGGTACTAAGGAGAAACTATTTCCCAAGTAGTTCCTCCTACTAGCTGATTGTTCCTTAAAACCTTCATTGAAACCACTTCCTTATTTCCCCCAACTTACGATCTTGACGGTCAAGAATCTCAACTGGAACCTCATTTTAAAAGAGGCTGTCATCCTCACCAACACCTCATCACCCCCTTCATGGGTGAAGCTTTTAGAGACACCTTACTAGCTGCACCAACTTCTGTGAATACCACCACACCATATTAGCCTATCACTTAAATCATCTTACTGCTCCTCTGTAGAATATACCATCCTAGGATTTCTCCGTCTCCCTAGTATGACTACCTATTGCAACCATCATTTCTGTCATGAGAGAACGTACATAGGGCTTAAAATAAGGAAATCGGAAGCATGAATCATCTACGAAATTTGAACAGAGCATATGCATGATGTAGCATGATCTTATGAGTTGATAAGGTGAATCTAAAGGACTGAGTTCATGGAGATGAGCATACTGCGACACATGAGTCCATGCAGATGACGAGTTTCTTGACATGAAGTTGAGATTTATGGAATCAAGGAGTAAGACTAGGATCGCTATCTGAAGCGGTTATCTATAATTCTAGGAGTCTGAACATAAGCATGAGTAGAATGTAGTGTCAACTGAAACACAAGACAAAACATTTGGATTAGAAGGTTTGACATCCCAAAGCTGCTATGTTTGGAGCCCTTCTACTAGAACACTTAGGGCTTGACTTGGCCTTTTTCACTTATTAGCTCCCCCTTAGCTTTAAGTCATCATTCTCAGGCTCTTAGATCCTTTCTTAATGCTAGGATAACATCATCAACTCTTGACTTCTTATTTACATCGATAAGCTATCACTGAAGGCTCCATACATATAACCATTTCATACCAGTCATGGCATAATTTTCATACTAGCATGCTAAAAGGCATCTCATACCTTATACTGTGGCTCCTAGGCCTACAACATGAAAGGATCAAACTGAGAAGCTCATAACATACCTGCAACTATATCTGGAGTTGTCTTCCACCTATACCAGATGTTGTGCCCTGCTGAGATGGGTGAGCGGCTGGAATGGTGGACTGAGTCTTCCCACATCCCGCTAGAAGTCAATTCTTTATTCTATGACCCAATTGACCACATCCAAAACATCCTTCCCTACCAAGAAAAGAATTTCCAAGGTGGCTCCTTCCACAGTTCCCACAAGCTGGGCGACCTGATAAGGCTGCAAAAGAGATAGCCGGGGCTCTACCTTTTCCCCATCTGGCTGCTGGGCAATATATCTGAGTTAATGGCCTGACTTGTCACACCAAAAGAAACTGCCTATACCAGCCATGCATTATCCCAAATGGTTCTTCTCAAAGTTCTTGCAATTTGGGTATGTAATCTCCCTTAATCTAGGTTTGTTAGGATTCTTGGCTACCTAATGGTGTTGGGGCTGATGACCTCCAATGAAGTTTGAAATCGGGTCCACCACTCATCCTTTGTTGGGAAAACCTCGAGTCCCCAGTCCTTGCTCTCTTACTCCCCTATTCTTTTCCCCTGAACCTTTCATCCACTATCATACCATGAAACTCAGGTGTGACATTTCGAACCCTGGTAGCTATTATCTCTTCATTAGTATTCATAAGTGGGATTGTTTACTGGCTAACCTGAGTGGTTTCGGCCCAAATTAACATTCTAATGGCAGCCTCGAGCTCCGCATCCGCCACTTTTCCACTGAGGGGGCCTATTGGGGTTGGTGGGACTGGTGGATTCCCGCTATTTTTCCCTCTTCCAACACCCCTTATGGGAGACATTGTCTGTGAATGCATAAAGCATGAAATAGAAGAGAGACCTTAAAGTTTACACTCTATCGCAGGATAGGAATAGTGAAAGAAGGAAATTTTTCTTAAAATTTCCTATAGCCTCCTCGTCATAAGTTTGGCACACTTCACACCCATGAAAAGGACTCTACTTGACGCGGCTTCAAACATCTGAGGATACTCTAAACCTAGTGCTCTGATACCAAGTTTGTCACGCCCGGAGCCTACACCCTGGACATAACACGGTACTTGAAGTCACAACTGACCCCAAGTCAACCTTTTGTCTATCATACACCGATATTCTGAGTAAATCATGCATAGCGGAAGCTTTGAAATAATAACATAAAAGCATTTATAAAATAAAATTTAAATATAATGTTTAAAACATCTGCCGTCTAAAAGCCCTCTAACTGATGAGTTACTGGAATAAGCCCCCAGCTATCTCTAAGTCTATCTAAAAATAATAAAATAACCGAAAGAAAATGAAATAAGGCCCTTGAATGATGAGGACTCATACTTCAACTACGGCAGAGGAGGATCTGAATCGCAACGGCTAACAATGCTGAGTCAGGGAACCTGCAGTTGTATCATGAAATGATACAACATAAAAGTATGCGTCAGTACTTTGAATGTTCTCGGTAAGTGAGAGAAAACATAAACGAATATAAATGACTAAACTAAAGTGAAATTCAATGACCAACTAATATACTCAATTGAAACTACTGAAGAAATCTGAGATGGTCAAGATGACCCTGTCTGGTGGTCATCGACATGCCCTAAGTCTGAAATACTTAATCTGACATACTACACTTAACTGATCTGAACTGAACCGCACTAAGAAATCTGAGAGTGAACTGAACTGACTTGTGGGAGAGGATATAACCGACATATAACCGCATGAGCTAGACGTGGAGTCCGATGTACACACCCCGTCGGTAGGACCCAATATACTTTTCAAGGGTATAAAGGCATGGATTGTGAGATCACGGTCTGGGAAATGAGGGAAAATAAATATAACCTATGGTGCCAACGTAGTTATGGAACCTAGGTGCGCTGGAACCCTGGCTGTGTCGGTGCTAAGTCCTACTCCCACTAGATAATCTAACTATTACTACTATTGCCAAGAGGATAGCTCGATACTGGGGACAAAGACTATAACTGGCTTAGGGAAACTATCTGAGAGCACCTTGAGCATCTTATAGGGCCGGATTTGGAAATTGGGTTCTAAGACTGGTCAAAGCTGCTTATCTGGAAGCATTGTAACCGTCTAAGACAAATTGAGGCTGAAGCTGGTAGTTCTAAGACTGGTCAAAGATGTTTATCTGTAAGCGTGATAACCATCTAAAGAATGACTAAAATCTGATAACTGATATCTGAGTCTAATAACTGATAACTAGGAGGCACCACTGACACCTCAATAAGCGACTATAGTCAAATTGATAAGCTGACGTTTCTGTAAAACTCTAATTGTTCTAAGTGTTAACTGAGACTCTGAAACTGAATATACCAAGATATTAACTTCTATTCAAGTATCTATGCTAATCATTCATAAATCGAGTAACATCTACCATATCAACATAACCTTTTTGTTTGAGTCTAAATCATGCAAGTTTTACCTGAATTTATGATCAAGATCAAGACTAAGGAAAAGCAAACTGAATCAATAGAATTAGAGCATGAATTTCAGTTAGAAAATACCCATGTAAACTAAAGAAAATAATAGAATTTAAGGAATTCTTTAATAGCTGAAATTACTATCATACGTATGTAAGAATTCTAGTCATGGTAGTTTAACACTATTAAGAAAGTGGAGACATTTCACAGTCAAAGAAAATCCCTAAATCTTGATCTCTAGAAGTACTATAAAGCTAGGGTTTGCTGGAAACTTTTGGACACAAGGGTGAAAGGATACCCTTGTTAAAAGTCCCACATACCTGATTGAAGAATCTCTCTAAAGATCTTGAAGCTGCTGCGCCTTGGAAAGGAACCCTTGTTCTTGAGCCTTGAGAGAAGAAAGGAGAAGAAGAACTTTACGGTGGTTGTGAGAATAGTGAGGGGTTAGACTAGGAAAATACTTTTAATTCATCCCAAAAGAATCCTAAAATGACCTAGTTTAAGAGTTAGAAGCACAAAAAATTACAAAATTTTGACATCATGAGCACCATGATTCAATTGCTAAACATGAAAGGGGTGTTCAGTGGCCATGCAGCGGATGACGCCAACCTACATTTGATGAACTTTTAGGAATTTGCAAGGCATATAGGTTGCCCGGAGTAAGCCAAGATTCAATAAGACTCTGACTCTTCCCTTTCTCTCTATCAGGGAAAGCTGCTTTGTGGTTATCGGAGTTGCCCAATGACTCCATAACCAATTGGAGGGAGCTTAAACAAGCCTTCTTGGAGAGATTCTTTCCCCCATCAAGGATGTTACAATTAAAAGATATGATTTTTAATTTCTGATAGATTAAGACAAAGATTTTTAATTTCTGATAGATTAAGACAAAGGCACTTCATTAAACTTGGTTGAGGTTCAACAAGAAGTTGAGTAAGTGCCCGAACCATAAAATCCCAAATGACAGTTTGTTGGAAATCTTTTACAGGTATCTTAATAATACCACAAAGGCTGTAGAAGACACGATGGCGGGAGGAGCATTGATGAGTCACACCTGGGAGGAAGCAACCACTATCCTTGATAGGGTGACAAATACAAACAGGGCCTGGCATACGAGAGAGGCTGATGTTAGTGGAAGGTACATATGTTGTTGGTTTGACTGCAGACCAACGAAGGAAGAAGGAAAAACGTGATCACGAGTTGGCTCACATGCGCACATCATTGGATTTACTGACAAAGCATATCATGGGAGCAGGAGCCAAAAAGGTAAATGTAGTGGGAACACAAGGAAAGGAGCAGGGAGCGGATTATTATGATTCTGAGGAGGAGGCAAACTTCCTAGATAGCCAAGTGGCAAGTTTCTGAGCCAACTCCAACGCGTTTGGACAAGAAAATTGGCGCCAAGGTTCTGGAAATCAAGGTCAGAACCAATACAGAGACAACTACAACAGGAACAAGTTCAGAGATAGGAGCCGTGGTCGTGAGTGAGAGGGAGAGTGAAGAAGGAATGACGAATATCGCAATGATCAGGCTGGAGTCTATGTGCCTCCTAACGCACGAGAAGAGGAGGCCGGACAATAAAAGTTGGAGAGTTTGTTGGCCGAAATGCTGAAAAAGGTGAGGTCCATAGATGATCAGTTAAAAGAAATTCGAACTGACTTATCTAACATGGGTCAGAAAGTGGAATCCTATGCCACCTCCATCAAGCAGATAGAACACCAACTTGGCAAACTGTCAGCATCAATGAACCCTAGACAAAAGGGTACACTTCCTAGAAACACTGTCCAGAATCCAAAGAAAGATGCTCATTGCATGGCAGTGATGACTAGGAGTGGTAAAACCATAGTTGACACCCCATTTCCTGTTAAAGTTGAAAGGAGGAAAGAGAGCGTGATTGAGGAAGAAGACATTGGTGATGAGACACAACACGATGGGTTGCAAGAGGCCCCTAAGGGTGAGAAGAAATGTGACATTGATCAAGGGGCAACTCTAGTGCAAAAAGCTATCCCAAGACCACCACCACCATTCCCACAATGGATGAAGAAAAAGGCGGACAACGGTAAGTTCCAAAAATTTCTTTTAATGCTTAAACAACTTTCTGTGAATATACTGTTGGTCGAAGCACTAGAGCAGATGCCGGGATATGCAAAATTCATTAAGGACCTGGTGACGAAGAAAAGATCTGTAACCTATGAGCCAGTTGATAATGTCCATCATTGCAATGCTATAGCAACAAGGGTCTTAGCTCAAAAAAAGGAAGACCCAGGTGCCTTCACAATACCTTCCACCATTGGTAATGTCAAGTTCGCAAAGGCACTCTGTGATTTGGGAGCTAGGATTAATCTAATGCCCTTGGCGGTTTTCAAGAAGCTAGGATGGGAGCCCCACACCAACCAACATGCGGCTAGTGATGGTCGACAGAACAGTAAAAAGGCTAGTGGGAATCCTAGTTGATGTGCTTGTGAAGGTTGATAAGTTTATATTCCCAGCAGACTTCATGATCTTGGATTGCGAGGTCAATTATGAGGACCCCATCATTATGGGGCGACCATTCCTCGCCACTGGAAGAGCTCTAGTAGATGTGGAAGCTGGCCTATTAAAGTTCAGGCTAAACAAAAAAGAGGCCACTTTCAACATCTGTCGGACTATGAATCAACCAAAGAAATTTAGTATGATCTCAGCACTTGAGCATGAATATGAGTCATTTGACGAATTCTGAGTTGTCAAGAGACTTGTGTTGTGTTGCGACGTTAAATCAGACTTTTCTTGGGAGGCAACCCAAGTGGTGGTTTGGTGAAATCTGAGTAACCAGACCACCTGCTCCATGCCGCGACGTTAAATTAAGCGCTTCTTGGGAGGCAACCCAAGTTATTGAACTAATGTGTGCTCAGTGTACAGGGAAACAAAAATAGGTGGATGAAAAATCTTCTACAGGATCTCAGTACGACTCGTGGTAAGGTCCTATGAGTCGTGGTAGCAGAAATGGTGAAAAGCAGAGAAAATTCTAAGAAAAGTCTAACCTACGACTCTTCCTATGATTCGTACCTTCATGGTACGAGTTGTAGGATTCTCTCATAGGTCACCTGGTGACTTCTCTGTAACTAATGTCATTACGGGCCAGGGACGAGTCGTAGGTTGCTGCTACGACTCGTGGTACGAGTCGTGACAGGTAAAATTGACCTAATTCAGCCCAGGTTTTTTAAATTGACCCTCACCTATTTGAACTTCCAAACCAACCATCTTCCCATTCTAACACCTCAAAACCCCAAAACCCACGACTTTAGAACTGTCTTCCAAACACCCGTAGCCTCCCAACATCAAGATATTAAGCGAGAAATTCTTACTTCAGTTGATTTCCAGACTATGAATTGCGAATCAAGTAAGAGATTTACATTCTAATTTCTTAATGCTTGAAAGTGAACTTGATGGAATCGAAAAAAACCCCATAAGAATCACTGGGTGTGCTTGAAAAGCAATGGGTAGGTGCGAAATACACTAAATCAACCAAAAACCCACTGGAAATCGATTGAATTTTGTCCCTAGAAAACCTGAGGGGAGTTACAAGTAGGGGAGGATTAAGTGGTGTAAAAAGGTAGGGTACCTAATGCTAGACCTGGGGGAAATATGAGTACCCAAAAATGTGCAAAACAAACACTTACACACTGATAAAAAAGAATCTTAAAACTGGGCTGAAAAAGGGTATGTAGCGAAGTACGGGTAGTAGGTTGACACTACGAATCGTACTGAGTGCTCGTACCACTTATCTTGAAAAATCGATTTGGAAAGCCTACCCCACGACTCGTGGAATTGAGCTACGGGTCGTGGTGAAAAAAAGAATATGTGCAAAATGGGATTTCATCAGACGACTCAAATTACGGATCGTACCTTCATGGTACGAGTATTACCTACCAGTCGTGGGGCATCATCAGGGTTGCTCGCGAGTCGTACCTTCAAGGTACGACTCGTACTGAGGACCTGTGATGAGATACTGCAATTCTTCTATATGATTTTTCTTTCTCAAAAATGGATTACTAACCTCTTTCTCACCAGGTACAATGACATACAAACACAGGGAAGAAAAAACATAAGCCTGCAGGCAATTGATAGATGAAACAACGGAGTCAGAGTCTGAGCAAGCCGAAGATTCACCTAGTGGTTCACTTGAGGATTATCAAGTGGACACCTCAGAAATAGATGGGACAAGAACCACTAGGGAAAGAGCAAAGGCCCAAGCCGAAGCAACCACGACCACATCCGCTCAAGCTCCCCAGACTGAAGAGGGACCTAGAGAGGAACAATAAAGGTCGGGAACAGACTCAAACACTAAGGGTCATAAGGGACCCATGATGATGCAGAAAGCAGTGACGAAGCAGTGGAGGAGGAGACCCCTGCCAGAGAAAACAGAACAATGTGGTGGAGAGTGCTGGGTGCTAAAGAGATATATGAACAAGGCATCGCTCTCACCGCCAAAAACAAACCAAAGAGAAGCATCCAAGAAGAACTGCGGATCCTCACTAATTCCTTGAATGAATTTGAGGAGATGAAGCATATTTTTATCTTCTATAGGCTAGAGTGGATGGCCAATACCCCTTCACAATACACTAAGGAGATCGTCAAGGAGTTCTACGCCACTACCTAGCCAAAATGGAGGAGAAAGAAAAGGAGGGGAAAAAGATGAAGGAGCATCCTTGCTTGGAGAGTGTTCTAGTCCGAGGGCGAGTAGTTGATGTATTTGATCAGACTATTGCATGGATGTTGTATGGATCTCAATTCAGACCAACTAGGATAACCCAGAGTATGATTACCGGGTTGAGGCGATGAAGCAGATTAGGAGTCTAAGTAGGGGTGATGGACAGAGGCCGTTGCAATGGCTAGCGGAGGTTATAGTTGAGAACAAGGATGAGGCTGAGTGGGTTTCAGGTGGAAAGAAGGTGACAAAGAACTCATTAAATTTCATCGCAAAGGCCTGGTGACCGTTGATGAGATATCAATTAGCACCCACAGTCAATTATAACATGCTGAGTGCAGATAGAGAAGTGTTGGTGACATGCCTCATGTCTCGCTACCCTCTTAACATCCCGAGGATCATAGCTACCGAGATATGAGATAGGGTAGTGGAAGTAAGCACTATTATTACATTCCCGAGACTTGTATACAGTTTATACAGAGAGGAAATAGTATAGCGGGGTGATGAGAGATTGATCAGAGGCCAATGAATTGCTGATATAGGCCTTATCCAGTTTGAGATAAACCCGATAAGTAGATCCAGAATTCCATAGCCATCCCAACAACTCAGCCAATAGGGGACATACATGTGAATGTCCTGAGTACTCAGGAGAAGAGTGAGACACCGACTACAGACGCCGATCATTCAGAGTCAGCTCCCAGCACCTCAGCTACACCCCGCCCAGTGTACAGACTTAGACTCCAGCAGGGTACATCTTGGTACCACAGGATTTCCTCTAGAAGCTGGCAAAGAGATTGACCATGGCTGAGTGCAAAATATAGGCAATGTGGAGAATGTAAAGCCATGGATCAAATCTAAGATAGATGCAGTAGCTCAGGCCCTTCATGCTTGCCTAGATAGTTTCTAGAGCAGATTTAACTTGAGGATGGCAGAGCAGTCAGACACCGGCACTCTCCGTGCAGAGTTGGGGTCTCTTCGGAGCCAAGTGGTTGAGTTGTCTTTATGGCAACCAACTTTTATAGNTGGTTGAGTTGTCTTTATGGCAACCAACTTTTATAGTAGCCCCACTCTTCCGGACCTAGATGCAGAGCTTGAGGAGGATATTGACTTGGTGGCAAACTGGGAGCCAACTGTAGCCGGTGATAAAGGAAAAAAGAGAGCTGTTGAAGATCCTGGTGAGGAGAGTGTGAAAAAGAAGAGAAAGAAGGAGATGAAAGAGCGCAAGCGGGCTATAGCGGAGAGCATGCGAGCTCATGAAGAGAATATGACTGAGCTGCATGCGAGAGTTAGAGGAGTGGGAAGCTCCACCGTAGCTCAGCCCTAGCTTGCTAGTGGCCATGACCCTTTGGGTGAGCGATATTCAGCCCCAGTTTCCACAGAGGCCATTCAAACGGCTACAGTTATTGAGGGGGGTACAACTACCCTCGTTGCTCCACCATTGAGTGCGTCGGCCACCGCTAGAGCCACTACTATTGCGGAGGTACCACCTTCGTGAGATTGCACAGGCGAAGTCTGAGTAGCCACAGGTATGTCCCTTTTCCTTTCAAGCTTTTATTTTGTGCTTCGGGGACGAAGCTCATTCTTTAAAAAGGGGGGAGGGTGTACTTGTATTTTTGAGATATTTTTGGTCACCTGAGGGTTTTTCTTGTCGTGTTTCTTTTTTCTTATACATGCGATCTAGTAGAACCGGCATGTGTTAGGATTTTTTCTTTTTAGTTGTGATTTTCATTTGATTAGAAAGTAACTTAGGAATACGCAGTCAATGAATATGCACTAGCTTTTGTTGTTTTTGAAAAATTGACCCTATTTAAAAAAATTTGTTGTGTATTTGTGACAACAATTCATGATTTCTGTGGATCATTTTATGTCATTTAGTTATTAATAGTTCTAGTCTTGTTAAGCCATGTATGAACCAGACAGGTAAAGTGAAAGTAGTTAATGTACTATGTGTGAGTGAGGCCTTAGTATTTGTTGCAGTATTTTGTTGAAACTCTAGAACTTGCCTGGTTGATCTCTGCATAGGTTGAGGAAGGTTGGTTAGGATATAATCATAGGCCATTTTTGTGTTATCTCACTTTTAGCCTATATTTCCGTACCAAAGTGTCATGAATCCCTTGATCCCAAGTTTGAGCCTTAATTGATCATATTTTTTTGATTTTCCTGCTAACCGTACCCATTTGTTTATAATGAACCTGTTTGGCCCTAGTCCTTCCTTTGATATTGTGAACCTCAATATAAGAAAAATGCTTAAATTGAGGGTGGATAAAGTAGAGGTGCATAAATGGTGGGAACGGGAGAAAATGAAGGAAAAGAAAAAGAAGAGAATAATAAAAAAGGTGAGAAATAAGGTGTGGTGGGGTGAAAAAGTAAAAAGCTGAAAATTTGACAATATAGAAAAAAAGGGAGATTAAAAATAGCTTGAAAGTGTTGAAAAATGTAACAAATCACCTCATCCATGCAAATGTTCATAAAAAGGGAAAAGGGGAAGAAAAGGAGACAAAAAGAATGAAGGGTGAAATAGGAGAATGGTGTAGCCAATGAATGTAGTGCCAAGGAAGGGATAATCACTAATAAAAATTTTCATCTTTATTATGTCCAGCCCTAAGCCTACATTACAAGCCATATCAAGTCCTATAGTGATCTTAATTTGATCATCTAAAAAACCAAAGAAGAGAAAATAAGGGCAAGCCTATGGTATATAATGCACAATACTTGCAGTTCTTTGAGAGAGCGAGTGCTTCATTTTTCTAGTCCCATGTTTCAGTTGATACTTCATACTAGAGCGGGGACTTCATTTTTTGTTAGGGTACATGGATTATGTTTGCTTTTACCATTGGTCTATGTGAAACACATAGGTGATGACTTGATTTCTTGTTAATAGCTAGATGATATGTCTTGATCCCTACATATGATGTTTTGATGTTGCTTGTAATACATTAGCTGATGATGTTTCAAGAGTAAGGGTCAATAGAGTTTGTATATACAGTGCACAAATTTGTTTGAGGTTTGGCTGTAGTATCTTAAGTTTATTTTGTAGTTGTGCATCGTGTTTAGTTTTTCTTTTTCTTTGCCTGAGGACATGCAAAAGTCTTAAGTTGAGGGTGTTGATGTGTTGTGAATTTACAGCACTATTGACGCTCAAAACTAAGAAAATATCATGGACTTAGGTGTAATTATATGGATATGAGGCACTTTTCCTTTGATTTTAGGATAAATGGGTGTTGGAACAATAAATTGTAAAAAGAAGCTAAAAGTGTGCAAAAAGGGCAAAAAGTGCATACCACAGTACGATCCGTAGGATGGACCTGCGAGTCGTATTGAGGACCTTAATCAAGAGCTGAAAGTTAACCTGGAAGACTAAACTTATGAAACTTGTCACGGATCGCACCATTGTGGTACGAGTCGTGGTAAGCCAGTAGTGATGAAAACTAGAAGAATTGCACAGAAGGATGATTCTCAATACGAGAGCACCCTACAACCCGTAAGATGAACGTATGAGTTGTACCATACCGGTCATGCTGAAGTTCAAAAAAAGTTCAAAAGATCAGGATCAAGCCACGAGTGTCAATGTACGAGTCGTAGCATGTTGGTACGAATCGTACCTTGGCCCGACACTTAGCAAAAATTTAGCTAACACTCCAAGCCACGAGTTGATGTCACGATCCGTGAGAAGCCCCTACGAGTCTTAGGTGGACCCATGACGAGGTCGGATGCAGATATGGAAAGTAGTCTTACTAGTTTAGGAAAAGGATTCTTGTGTCTCTATAAATACTTTTTATGTTTTATTTTTAATGGGGGACGATGAGTAGACTTAATTCTAGTAGGAAAACATTGTAGTAATCAATTTTACATTATTGCAAGAGAGATTTGAGTTGGTTCAACCTTGTGATCAACCTTTTCTTGAATTCATCAAGTTCTTGCTACTTGTTATTCATGATTTGGTGGTTTAATTGAAGGAATTGTTTTTCTCAATCATCTTTGTAAGTATTGTTATATGTTTTGAATAATGAACACAAATCAGAACCTTGTAACTATGAGAGACTAAAACCTCCATCGCTAGGGTTGTGGGAACCATGGAGGATTAACAAGTTAGGGTTGCACAAAGTGAGTCGAAAACCAATACTAAATACTTATATTGTATTCTCTTCATCTTTAACGAGTCTTAGCGGTGTACAATGTTAGGAAGTGCCTGAATTCTTTACTTGCTTTGGTCAAAGAGGTAGAGATTAGGAAAAGAGAATTACAACAGAGCCTTGATCTTGATGATCATTGTATTTACTTGAGTTGTGGTCGCAGGATAGTTATATCTGGAACTTAGTGATAGCAGTTAATTTTTAAAACTCATCAGACTTGGTCGAGTAATTGAGGATAGTCATTCAATAGGGATTGGTCGATCATTTGAATGAATCTAAATTATCAGTTCTGTAAGTAAGTATTAGTAAAGATCACGAGTGTATACCTAAAGTTGTTATGAACCCATGGGGAACACAAACCCTAGTTATCTTTTAATTATTGATTCATAAATATAATCTTGACTGCTGCTTATTTTTGTTATGGCTTTTTATTAGAATTCCACCATTGTGAAGTAATTACCATACAAGTTCATCTGCCGGCTGTAATCTTGATCTTCCATATTCCCTGTGGGTTCGACCCTAACCTATATATTTGGGTTCTTTATTGACAATGTACGCTTCATACTTCAGTTGGAAGTGTTGTTTGAGCGTTATCAACGGGCACGACATATGGACTCATTGTCCTATATTACTTGATGATCTTGTGGACTTGTATGTGTGCTTGGGCACATCAATGCGCGAAGTAGAACTCAGGTGGATTCGTGGCCCCAAGCGAAATTAGGTACGTTTTGGGAAATGATGAAAAAGGTAGGCTATAACTAATTTCTTGTATGAAGAGAACATATAACTTTATAAAATAAGATAATTACTTGTTACTACCTTCTTTTTTAATTTTATATGTCACCCTTTTAAAAGTCCCAAAGACTTGACAACTTTTACAATTATGCTAATTATTGACATATTTTCATACAATCTAAACATCAATATTATTTTACCTACACATGAATTTTTAAATTCTTAAATATTTTATTTTAAACTCTCTTACATATGTTATAAAGAATTTTTTGTCTTTTCTTAAGGCATTTATGAGAGTCGATCTTGAGAAATGGAATAACGAGAGTAACATCGTATTCAACCAATTTTTAGCATTGTTATATCCTGATCCTACTCTCTTAAAGTTAATTTAATGTAATTGTTAATCGGTTATTTATTTTTTGTCTCTTACATTATATTCACCACTAGATTAAGGTGGTATATGATTTACTAATTATTTCATTACTTTGGCGAGATTTTACAATTTATGGAGCCAGTTAAAACACACTATGTGAAATAGCGAAAAACCAAAGATATTTATTAATTTGAAGCGTCATACACAAGGTTAGTCTCCTAGTCTTCACAACACCTACTTCTCAGCACACATAGTTTTATGTGTAGTGTATATTAGCTTCTTTGTTTGGTGGTTATATTTTTATGTCATTGAATGCTTTAAATATTCTACTCGGGAGCGACCATGTTAGTTTTTTCTACCATTACTCCTCTAACTTTACTTTCTTTGCAAACCTTGTTTGTTGTATGGGCTATCTGAATACTTTAAATATTCTTTTGGAAGCAACCAAGTTAGTTTCTTTGGCTGTTACTCTTTTAATTTTCTATCTTAGTTTCCCTTACTTGTTTGTATTAATCAATTACTTCAAATATTTTGGAAGAAAAAAGGTATGTCTTCTCTTCTTTTGTGCCTGAACAAGTATAGCTGGATTGAGTGAATTTTTATTAATCTAAATTTCGCATACTTAATCACTTAGTTATATTATACTAACAAATCAATAATTTTTTTATTTTATCACCTAATTCCCACATAGAAATAGATCCAATAGTGTAATACCCCAAAAGTTTCTAAGAAATAGACGAGAGAGTTAGAGATGATTTCTGTAGAAAAATCTACATTTTTGCACCAGAACGACTCATGGTACGAGTTGTGATGAGAACTGACAGGTCGTGGTCTCAATCGTGGTGAAATTCTGAAGCTTGGTGTCCAGACCACGAGTCACACCACGAGTATTTATGTGTGGGTATGACTCGTGGTTAGGAGTCGTGATGAATTTTCTTATGGTGTTGGGGTATGATGTAATGGATGATGGTATAACTCATAGTAAGTAACAACGAGTCGTGATGGAAGTCATGGTTAGGAATTGATAGGTGAAGGAGGGGTGATCTCACGACTAACAGTACGACTCGTGGTAGGACACCACAAGTCGTGATATGTGAAATGCTGCAAGGAGAAACAGTGGTGATCACGATTCGTTA
This sequence comes from Datura stramonium, assembly GCA_018107945.1. NCBI lineage: Eukaryota > Viridiplantae > Streptophyta > Magnoliopsida > Solanales > Solanaceae > Datura > Datura stramonium. Next base: position 48,238 of record JACEIK010006930.1, read on the forward strand.
TTACATGGTACGACTCGTGGTGAGAGTCGTGACGACTGGTAGTTCCCATTTTTTAATAAGGGCATTTTAATAATTTCTAAGCTCCTAAGTCCTAAACTACATTATTTTAAGCCCTGTTAGGAGGACTTTAATAGGGTTTAACCTATCTTAATTCATTCAACTCCCATGCATGCAAGAGTAGAAGTTTCCTTTTGAAGATCAATCTTGAAACACGCCAATTCTCTTGGTCTTTCAAGGAAGAGTGTGGAATCAAATTTCTTAGGTATGTAGGGATATGAATGAGATTTTCTTTTACTCTCGTGCTCAAAATTCTCCTCAATTCCTTAAATCTAAATTCTAGATCAAGTTCATGATCTTATGGGGCTTATTCCTTATTTTCATGAAATTCTTTCGGATATATCTATGGGTCAATTCCCTTCATGTTTAAAATCATTTTTTTCAAATCTATGGGCAGATTTTATACCTATTTTGATTATTAAATTATGGTTTTCAAATTCTAACCAATTTACGCCCAACTATGCAAGTTTCATGAAAAGTCAAGTTTACAATTATATTATGAATTTTATTCTCCTAATTTCTAAATTATGATTTATGATTTATGATTTATGATATAATTCCCTATAACTACTCTTCATGAATTAATGAATTTCAAGTATAGTGATTTTCTCAAGCATGTATGTTCTTCATGATTTATGAGTTTGTCATTTTGGCCGACTCATGCATCATGGTGGTACGAGTCGTGGTAAGATAGTCATGAAGAAATCCAGAAGAATTACATAGAAGGCTGATTCTCAATATGAGATCACCCTACGACCCGTGAGATGAAGGTACGAGTCATACCATACCGGTCATGGTGAAGTTCAGAAAAAGTTCAAAAGATCAGGATCAAGCCACGAGTTTGAATGTACGAGTCATAGTACGTTGGTATGAATCGTACCTTGGCCCAACACTTAACCAAAATTCATCCAACACTCCAAGTTATGAGTTGATGTCACAATCCGTGAGAAGCCCCTACGAGTCGTAGATGGACCCGTGACGAGGTCGGTAGCAGATATGGAAAGTAGTCCTGTTAAGTTAGGAAAAGGATTCTTGTGTCTATATAAATACTTTTTATGTTTTATTTTTAAAGGGGGACGACGAGTAGACTTAATTCTAGTAGGAAAACATTGTAATAATCAATTTTACATTATTGCAAGAGAGATTTGAATTGGTTCAACCTTGTGATCAATCTTTTCTTGAATCATCTTGTTCTTGCTACTTGTTATTCCAGATTTCGTGGTTTAATTGAAGGAATTATTTTTCTCAATCATCTTTGTAAGTATTGTTATATGTTTTCAATAATGAACTGAAATCACAACCTTTTAACTATGAGAGACTAAAACCTCCATAGCTAGGGTTGTGGGAACCATGGCGGATTAACAAGTTAGGATTGCACAAAGTGAGTCTAAAACCAAGACTAAATACTTATATTGTATTCTCTTCATCTTTAATGATTCTTGGCGGTGTACAACATTAGAAAGTGCCTGAATTCTTTACTTGCTTTGGTCGAAGAGGTAGAGATTAGGAAAAGAGAATACAACAGAGCCTTGATCTTGATGATCATTGTATTAACTTGAGTTGTGGTTGCAGGATAGTTATATCTGGTACTTAGTGATAACAGTTAATTTGCAAAACTCATGAGACTTGGTCGAGTAATTGAGGATAGTCATTCAATAGGGATTGGTCGATCGTTTGAATGAACCTAAGTTATCAATTCTATAAGTAAGTATTAGTAAAGATCACGGGTGTATACCCAAAGCTGTCATGAACCCATGGGGAACACAAACCCTAGTTATCCTTTAATTATTGATTCAAAAATATAATATTGTCTGCTGCTTATTTTTATTATTGCTTTTTATTAGAATTCCCCCATTGTGAAGTAATTACCATACAAGTTCATCTGCTGGCTGTAATCTAGATCTTCCATATTCCCTGTGGGTTCGACCCCAACCTATAAGTTTGGGTTCTTTATTGACAACGTACGTTTCATACTTCAGTTGGAAGTGTGGTTCAAGCGTTATTAAAAAAGTGGCACCGTTGCCGGGGAATACGGCTAAGACTAGGTTATTTGCTTGTATTTTGACTTTTTGGTAATTATTTCTTTACTTACTTTTATTTTGGTGTTTTACTTTGATACCCACAGGCTGTCCTCTAATGGATGCCAAGCACTCAGAGTAGAGGAGACCCCCTTGTTCCACTCAATCACAAAATCGAAAGAGCACTGCATAGAATGGAACACCTTGAGCAGAGAGAAGACCGTTTAGCGGAAGAAGCTAGGCAAGCCGAGCTAGCTCGGTTAGCTGCACTTCAGCAAGCTGGTGATGATAGAGATGAGGTGGTAAATGTTGGTCGACATGGGAAGGGAAACCGAGCTCAGAGATTTGCCCCTCAGTTCTTCAATGATGATGACCCAGATATTGATGGGGTTGGGTCAACTGGAGCAATTGTGTCACCACCACTGCCTGCTGGGGCCGAATTTGACATCACGAGCACCATGATTCAATTGCTAAACATGAAAGGTGTGTTTAGTGGACACGCAGCGGATGATGCCAACATAGGTTTACGCTCATGGACTCTATATGGGTCCTATTTGTGATATCACACCATGTACGTCCTTTGTCTAGCAAGCCTGAGATGACTCTGCCCACTTGAGCGAGATAGTTGGGCCATCATGTAAGCTCTATCATGATGGTGTTGGTTAAAACGAGTCCTCCCATTATTCATCATGATTTATGCATTGTCATTTTTATGATACATTGGATCAAGTTATGCTTTACAAGGTTTCTCTTATGATTATGAATGCAACTAGATTATGAGTAATTCTCGAAAAACAACCTTGAGCCTCATTTTTATGTTATGAATATTATTTCATGTTTTGAACTATCCTATCCTTATGAACTCTTATATATTTTGATTAGTCCATTTTATTTACCCTGCAGACTCAGTACATTCCAAGTACCGATCGCATACTCTACGCTGTATCATTTCATGATAAAGGCTCAGACATTCAGGGTTCGTTTCTTCCCTAGCCGGTCATCAAAGTTCAGTTTAGCCAGTTGTTGGTGAGTTCTCATCCTTTAAGGACCTTCAAATAGTTATGTTGTTACTATTTTCAGTTCCAGACTGTTAGTGAGCTAGTTGGGGTCTAGTTCCAACAACTCATCAGTATGTAGAGGCTTTTCAGACATAGTATTATATTCAGTTTGAGACTCAGTGTTATGTATTTCTGTTTTTAAAATTTTTAATATTCAAACATCTGCTATTTTAGAATTCAGTTTTTTTTTCGCTTGATTATGTTATGTTAGTTATCATGTTCATGTTATGGGTTGACTTGGCGCAATTTATGATTGTAAATTTCGTGTCTTGATCCAAGCCTATGTTCGGGTCGTGGAAAACTTGGTATCAGAGAAAAGGTTCAGTGTGTCTTATGGTGTCTGAAAGCCATATTAAGTAGTCTTTTTCATGGTTGTGAAGCGCGTCACACTTATAACGAAGAGGCTACGAAGCATTTTAGGAAATTTCCCTTCTTTCATGATCTATGTCATGCAATGAAGTGTCTCTCTATCCATCTAACTCATGCTATACACGTTTGCAGAATCATGCCTTCACGCTGAGTTAACGAAGAAGGAACGACAACGGAAATGAAAATGGCCATGAGAATGGCAACAGAGATGGTCACCATTAAGCCCCACCAACCCCAGAGGATCATGTGCCTGAACAGGTTGCCCATGCTGAGTTTGGGGCAGCCATCCAAATGTTGGCACAAACGTTGACCACTCAGGTCAATCAACAAGTGGTGGCTATGTTCCCCAGAATGGGAACATAGCGGTAGCCATATTCAGGGACTTCCTCAAGGATGAGTCCCCCTAAGTTTCTTTGGCGAAGATTTGACAGGGACCCACATGAGTTCATTGAGGAGATTCAAAAGATCACTCAGGTTATGGGAATGACGGGGGAGGAGTGTGCAGACCTAGCCTCTTACCAATTGTAAAGGGGTTGTTTATATTTGGTACAAACAGTGGAAGGACGGCTGGGGAGTCGGAGCAGGTCCCATTGGTTGGAATGAGTTTCTCACCGCGTTCTTGGACCAATTCTTTCCCCCAGATGTAAGGGAAATGAAGGCAGCAGAGTTTGTGAATCTAAGACAAAACAACATAACGGTTCAAGAGTATGCTCTAGAGTTCACCTGTTTGTCCAGGTACACATTGGAGATGGTGGATGACAATGTGTAAAATACACTGATTCTCCCACTAGTCAACTCAGTTTAGTTTCATATCAGTACCTCATATTNCTCTAGAGTTCACCTGTTTGTCCAGGTACACATTGGAGATGGTGGATGACAATGTGTAAAATACACTCTTCATTAAAATAGAGCGTAAATGATTTTTTAATCAAAACAAATATTCCGATGGATGTCGGGGTCAAATCCCACAGAAACTAACAAATGATATGCACAAATGTTTTTTGGAAAATTGAAATTAGTTCACACCACTAAAAAATAACAAAGAAATAAACATTTTGGGGGAGACTTGATATTAACATTATGGTATGGATTCTAATTTTGCTAATTAAAATTGAAAAATAACCAAAGTTTTCGACAATAATTAGAAAGTCTAGAGGTGTGGTGTATATGATGTGCTAATTAAACAAGGCTATGCTAGATCATCTCATTAGTTCAAGTTGTGTAAATAACTTTGGGAAGGTGGGCATTCTATATTTTTCAACCTCATAAATGTCTCTTGTTAGAGTTCTTTCGAACCACTAGACAATTAAATCAAGCCAATCAAGTTTGGATTAATAGCTGCACTAACCTCTAGCTATTAACTATTAATTAGGAATGAGAATATGGGTTTGGCTATGTCTAGCCCAACTCCATAACATCACATCCATGTCCACTATTAAATTCTCTTCCGATACTCAATTCTTCGCTTTTAAGAAAAAATCAAGTAAGAAAGGTAGACCCACATCTGCAACTATCGATCTTCAATTATTAATTTTGAGATAACTTAATAGATATACAGAAACTAAATAATAATGAGATGAATCTAGAAATACCCAATCTAATTAAGCATTCATCACCATATACCTCAAGTTACTGATTTAGCTACTCATGGTTAAGAAATTAATAATCATATTTAATAATAAACTTATTGATTTCAATTTTAGGAGTAGCAAAATCAAATTCAGCAATAAGTCTTCAACAATGGTGGTACCTTGCTAAATAGAATAAGAAAAAGAAAAACAATCTTTTACAATTTTGACCAATAGAATTATCCTTTCTTCTTCTACAAAGATAATGTTCTCAAAAGGTTAAAAGGCAGTCATGGTTTGGGAAGTCAGGGAATCAGAGGAAACAATGGNACAAAGATAATGTTCTCAAAAGGTTAAAAGTTAAGATCTGATAGGTACTGAGTACTTCTCTTTAGAATATAACCAAAAGTAGGGTAGCCAAGACTCTCTTTTAGTGTTGGACATATTTGTCCCTGCTCAGGCGTTCTGGTACTTTTGAGAGTACTAGTGATTCGCCGGTTACATTTCGCGAACCACTGACAATAGTTGAATGCTCCATCAGTGAATTTCGGTGTCCTTCGGCAGTTCCTTCAGTGACTCGCCGTCCTCTAACCTTGCTCTGTCGATTTCTTTCTATATGATCCAGCACATTCAAGTCTCACCAAGGATTTAACCAGCGAGTCGCTGGTTGATACCCGCGACCGCCGATTGATTTAGTTCCCCAAGGAAATGGTCTATGGAGTTTGGCCAGCGTTTCACCGGTCTTCCCCGGTGAAGCTCTGATTTTCATCTGATTCCCTTCTTTTTACTCCCTTTGTTGCTCTTTTCTACAAATTAGATATCTGCACACAAAAAGGCAAAAAGGGCATAAAATCCATATAAATGACTTGAAAACTAAGCTAAAGCTCATGCTTAGGAGCCTAATGAGTTGGTAAATTACCAATGCATCTAACCCCCAAACTTGAACCATTGCTTTTCCTCAAGTAATGCATTTATTATCAAATGAAGAACATGCTACTCCACACAAGTTTATACAACAATGGCCACTTGACTCATGACACCCAAAAATGCTCACCAACTCACCGAAAAAGAGAAGCCAATTCCCCCCAACAAAAGAAAAATGGAAAATTTTCAAGAGGCCACCACCATTCAAAAACATGATTCACAAGAGCTTTCTTTTTGCAATACGAGGGCTTATCTTATTCATGAAGTACACATAGCATCTCAATTCATAATCATTGCATATTCAAAGCTTTCCTTAAAGCTTGCACTTCTCATGTCCTATGCACACATTTATCCTTGATTCAATTGTGTCCTCAAAAGGGATGATGCTACTCACAGAAGAGAAAGCCCCTATTCTTTTTCATGAAATCAATGTATTCACACAAAAGATTGTAAAAAGAAAAGATTGCACTCCCTAATGCCTTTACCAAGTTGCAACATCCCATCATCTTGTTCTTGTCACTTCCATTCAGTTTTCCTTGTTCATCATCTTCATGTTTTTGTGCTAACACAAGCCACCCTTATAACATCTATGAATTTCACAATTAGCCTTTTCTATGCAAGAGATAGTGCCTATCAACAATTCTTTCTCTTTGGATGATTCAATGTGTCTAGACTCATTGGTTCACTCATCTCATCACGATTTTTTTGTGCTACCTCAATTCTTAGGATACTCATTTTTCCCCCTACTCTTGTAAACCCCCAAACATAGGCTTTTGTCTCATTTCACATTCATTTCCTTATCTCTCCCTATTTATTGGGCTTGAAGCCCTCATTTTTTATTGTTTCATTATTAGTAATTAGGGAGGATGAATGCCAAAGAGAAGGATTAAAAAATGGTCATTAAGCTTGTAATGTGGTTTTCAAGAAAGGGTCCAAGGAGAAAATGTTGGCTATCAAAGATTAATGGTCAAGGAGGTCATTTTGGTTGAAGTGACTTGTAAAAGAGAGCCTAAGATCACGTTCTAAGTGCAACTACATCTAGGATTTCACCTTGAGTCACACTTGGGGCAAGTTCTAGACAAGAGTTATGCATGAGATTCACAAAAATCCTTAACACACAAGGCATCACACTTAAAGTGTCCACAAAAGTCATTATCCACACAAGATCTTGATTTAAGACGTTAGAACATGCAATTTCATAAGGCAAACGAGGAATCTACAATGTATGACAAGGGTACTACATTCTCATTTCAGATGCCCATTCATCCTTTCTCATTTTCATGCCCCATTTAAAAATTCCATTTCAAAAATTTTTCTATTGGTACCTCTCAAAACAGCTCCACACAAGACTAAAAAAATTACATGGCATTTTCCCTTAAGAAAGTCGCCTCACAATCTATCATTGAAAAGTTCCAACCCGGTTCGACAACAAAAAGAAAAGAAACAAAACCAAATGCTCCACTGAAAAGAACCGTGGTACGAAGAAAACCCTTGGAGTTTGATTACTATTCTACTATTTACATAGGTGAAAAAAAAGATTTGGGTCATAAAGCAAACATTACCAATTCAAAAGCAAGGATCCCATTTGCATCATTAACGCACTAACATCCAAGAACTCATTCATGTCATTCATGTTTATCAACATCACAAACCCGGAAAGGGCAATCATCAACAAGACTAAAATTGAGCCCAACCTCAACAAATAAAAAAACAAAAGCCCAGGAAGGGCTACATTGAATCATCTCAAAACAAAAACACAAATGACCATACCCCAACAAACACTCATCCCACCACCAACATAGAGAATACATTGTCCCTAATGTATGCATGCAAAATAAAAGAGGGCAAGAGACTCCTTGAGCGGCTCATTCCTTATCATCATCATTAGCATCTTACCATGCTCCTATGGCACCATCAAAGCCAGCCTCTCCTAGATCCTCAGTGTCATCCCTCTATCCCTCAAATAGATCATCAATGGGGCCTTGAACTGTGGAAGGAGCAGCCATTGCGGAATCAAGAGCGCTCATGTCAGGCATATTCGTAGTGTTCGACTTTTCCATTCCCCCACCTCTATTCGGAGAGAGGTGACAGCCCCTTCCATTGCATCCACCTGTTGGCACAAATTTGTAAGGCTCTCATACATTGATTTCAGCTCCTATTTGATTGTTTGAGCAATGAGTGTAGGGAGGCTTCTAGCTAACTTTTGGAATTGGCTTTCATGAGAGTTGATCATTTTAACGAGTTTGTGCTTCCCTAAGAAGTGTGTCGCTGAAGGTTTGTCCCATAACCACTTGGTGAGACACGTTCAAATCTGGGGCATGTGGTTATTTCTCCGACACATGGGATAGTGATCCCTCTGCCAGCCCAAAAGCTTGCATTCGCTTCCTCTTAACTACAGGTTCCTCAGCATATCTTTTCTTGTCTAAGGAGATCACTCCTGAGGTAGGGACAGGGGTCTCATTAGGGAACCATGGCACTCCCGCTTGCAAACACAACTAAGAAATGAGGACAACAGATGGCATAGAGGTGCTGGCCTGTCTTTCCTTTCACTTCATTTGCTGGGCCACAATCTCCCCAAAGTTAATGGGGACTCTGGAACTGACTCAAGATATGAGAATCGTCATCTCCAAACTGAACCACTGTTTATTTTAAGAGGGAATGATGCGACCATAGATAAAATCCAACCATAACTTGGCCTCGAGCTTTAGATCAATGCGATAAATTATGCCACTCATGGAAGCCCATAGAGGAGTGTCAACTGCAATAATGGAGGATTTCCAAGTGAACTAGCTTTCCATGTCCGCAATCTTGGCCATGTACTCTGAGCTAATGTCGATTTCATCTTCCTAGAACAGATAGTTGATCGCTACCAGAGTTATGTCCACCTCTACCCCTCATACTATGACGATGGTAGGTAGGGGACTTCATCTATTTTACCTCTATGTTTCATACTATCCCGCCTAGCCTGGTAGGAAGCATATAATTCTAACACCAAACTGGGGTAGTAGTTAGGGAGAGGATTGGCGAAAGAGTTCTAGTGCTTGTCCGTGAACTAGGAAGTGATGTTGGGAATGTCACCATGCAGTCTCACCAAATCAAACCTCGTTTCCATCATTATCGACCGGCCCTGGCATATGGTGTAGTGCCCTTTCATGTCGGGCACACAGAACATGATGGCCTCCCTAGAGTTGGTAGGTGTTGCGGAGGCCTTGGCTTTACCTTTGCCTTTGCTGGTTGAGGAGGCTGGGGCCTTGCCCTTTCTGATGTTCCTGGATGAATTAATTTTTTCTGCAAGCATGATGTTAGTGGAAGCTACAATGCATTGAAATGAAATAACTAACACTACTCTAAAATTGAAATGAGAAGCAAAGATGCAAAATTATCATTCAAAGAATTAGCAGCACCGGTGAAGCAACGTCTAGCCGCAGGATGGTATCCGCGGTCCACCGCTGACCCTCCCATGAGAAATAGTAAACTAGGGCAGCAGGCATTCCATTGGTGACAAAGCAGCGAGTCGTCAGTCCCGATCCACAAACCACCGATGTAACACGGGATCAAATAAGTGGCCTGAAGACACATTAGATCAAACTGGTATTCCATTGATGTTTCACCGGATCCGACTAGTGAATAACTAATAGTCATCATCCCCAAGGAATTCCTATAGGTTTCAATGGCACCATTTCACACGTGCTTACTCACATCATACCAAAACATCAACTCTACACATAAAAAGGACTAAAATGAAAATTTACCCTTAATAAGCATCACCCAATCTATCATATGGCAAAGCATGACTTTTTAGTCCATTTGGGTTACTCAGACTTCACCCTATTTAAGTATACACCATAATCACAAAATCCCCACACCCATTTCATCAATAAGCTTCTATCATTCCACAAATTTTATATAACATCAAATATGACATCAATCATGAAACTAATAAGGGAAGAATGGCAGTAAAGATGAGGAGAATTTATGTGAGAGCTATATGTATATCACATGAAAGTACCATTGATGAGAAAATAAGATAGTCAACAAAACATTACTACTCATGGGAGAAAGTTTGGTAGAGACTCACTATGGAAGCTTGGTACGGCTCAACAATGGAAAATCTTAAAACTTGTTTAGTAGAGAGGAAGAATGTGAGTGTAGTGAGAATAAGGTAGAGAGAGTGAGGGATTTCATAGGTGAGAAGGTGAGAATGTGGTTGGTTAAGGAGGAGGTATAAGAATAATGGTGAGTTAATTTTGTGGGAAGTGAAAGAGAGGGAGTTGTGGAAATATGGAAAGGTGGGGTGTTGGGAAGCTAAATGAAGTGTGGGAAAGTGGTAAAACAGGAAAAAGGGAAACCTAAGGGAATATTTTTTTCAGATTAGGGTGGGTCAAGTAGGTATTGGACTCAGGTGGGTCCACATTTTATTGAGATTCTGAATTGGAACTCGTATCTTTACCGTTGTTACACCAGTGGTCGCCGGTTTGATCTGGCGATTCGTTGCTTACCTTTTCGTGTTTGAATTCATGCTCAGTTTACTATCTTACAACCAATGACTGATCGGTGGTTTGTGACTTTAGTTGGCATTCTGTTGGTTGTTCTTCGCTTGGGCACCCCTTGCTCAAGTATATTTGGTTGCACCGACGATTAAACGAAGGTACGTGCTCTCAAATTGGCAGTCCACCGGTTCATCTACCATTCTAACATTCATATTCCCAGGTCTTTTGCTTGCCTGTATTAGCGAGAGATGGTTCATGCATCTGGATCAGCGATTCTCCGGTCAAGTGCGTTGCCTGCTTTGTTTTTGTGCTTTCTCTCCATGCTTCTCACCTCATTAATCCTACAAAATCAAAAACAACAATGACATAAATATAATCAAAATAAAACACTTGGGTTGCCTCCCAAGGAGATCCTTAGTTAACATCGTGGCTCGACGTATTTCTCATTTAGCAATCCTTCTTTGAAGGCACATCCTCTGACTCAGCCGCTTTCATCTCCACTCTAGTCTCCTCATTCTCCTCATGCAACACTACAATCACTTTGCATTATTTGGGAGTTTTCCAGCTGATGGACACACCTTACAGTTGACCTCTTCACTTGCAACTCAAAACTTGAGCTCACCTAGATCCATATCTACTAACGCTAGACCCGTGGCGAGCAATGGTCTCCCCAGAATGTTGGTACTTCGAAGTCAATTTCACAATCAAGAACCACAAAATCAGCTGGTAGAATGAATTTATCCACCCTTACCTACACATCCTCTAACACACCAACGGGTTTCTTTATGGAGCGGTCATCCATTAACAACCTCATTGATATGGTTTCGTGTTCCCGAGCCCCAATTTATTGAAAATGATAAGGGGCATTATGTTTATACTTGTGCCAAAATCACAAAGAGCTTTCTTAAACGCACATAACCCGATGATGCAAGGAATCGTGAAGGCTCCTTGATCTTCTCTCTTTGGGTCAAGATTGCTCATCATCATCGCACTACAGTGATGCGTTGTCTCCCAGTGTCCATATCTAACACCTTCTTTTTTTTCAACAACTCCCTCATGAATTTGGCATATCCGGGCATTTGAAGTAGGGCATCAAGCAATGGTATATTAATGGACAATTTACAGAACATGTCGATGAATTTGCTGAATGGATCATCCTTTTTTTCTTGGCATACCTTTGTGGGTAAGGAGGCAGAGCTCTTTGTTCAAGTTCTTCATCGTTTTAGGCCTTCATGCCTGCCTCTCCTTCATTAACATGTGAGGGAACTTCGTCATCCTTTCCCTCACCTTCACCTTCACTATTTTCACCACCACTTGGTTCTTTTGGCACCATATCAAATTCATTTTCATCATTTGATCTAGGAGCAACAACCTCCTTAGGTTTCACACTTGCATCTCCAACCATTTTACCACTCCTCGTGACAATGGCCATGCATTGACTATCTTTATTCGGGCTTGGCATTGTATCACTTGGGAGTGTTCCCTTCATTTGAGGGTTCATTTGAGTGGACAAGTGGTTCATTTGAGCTTCCAAATGCATAATGGAGGCTTAATGAGAACTCACCATTTGGGTGAGGTTAGACACCTCCCCTTTCAATTCCTTGACCCTGTTGTCGATTAATTCCACTTTCTTGAGGACTCTAACTAACATCTCTTCAATTTTTGAGATACCCGCATCATGCACACCTGGCTGATTTTGGTCATTTTAAGCTTTAGGAGGGGGTACATATGGGTTTGAACTTCGATTATTGCGGTCTCTCTCTCGACTTTGCTCTCTAGCACCCAATCATTCATTTCTATCAGGCCATCCTTGTGCTTCATGGTTTCTCCATCCTTGATTCTCTTCCCGTGGGTGCCAAGGGCCTTTATTTGTCCCTTGAAACCCAGGCGAGAACCCCCCATCTGATTTTTCATGTATTTGCACTCCTCATCATATCTCGGTGGCGGTGATTCTCCTCAAAGTTCAATGGACCCTGCATACCTACATCATTTAAAACTTTGGGCCCTGCCCCTATCATATGTTTTGGCATTAGTTCTAGTTGTGTCATCATTTTAGCAAGATTTTCATCTCACTCTTCATCTCTTTTTCAAAACTCAGCTGCCAATACACTAGAACCAACATCATGTGTCGATACATTGGTCTCTCTCTTATACCATGCTCGATTTGTCGTTGTCATTCTATCCAAGAGGGCCTTACTAATCTGTATGTCTGATCCATGATTGATCCTCTGGCTAAACTACTGGCAACAAATTTGTTAATGGAGTCTAGGGCTCGGTAAAACTTTGAAGGAGCACTCCATCCGGGAGACCATGGTTACGGAAAAGGGAAACCACTTTCTTAAACCTTAGCCATGCTTCATGCAATGGTTCTCCTTGCACTTGTCTAAACTTCATGATATCATCCCTCAACTGTAACATTTTTGACGGAGGGAAGAAACAATCCAAGAATGCTTCAATCAATTCTTGCCACGATGTAATGCAACCAGGAGGGAATTCCTCCAACCACATAGTCGGCGAATGGGAAGAACCTCAACATGATAGAATCTTGACTTATATTAATTATGTTGAAAGGATGGAAGATCTATAAGAAATTCCTCAAATGGAAATTTGCATCCTTGCACAGTTTGCCCCCGAATAGCCCTTTCATCTGTAGAAAATGTAGCAGTGTACTTGTGATATAGAACACAACATTCCCAACCATAGGCGGTAGGCAAATGGCTCCTGCAACTTCGAGCATCACTGGATTATCTTCTTCATGCTCCATATTACCTGCAACTAAGCTATCCCCTACTTGTGAGTGATGACTCAAATGACTTTACCCTAACAAGCACAACAATATTAATGTCAACACTTACGATGCAATACTAATTCAAATTAATAATAAACACAAGACTATCAAGCACTAGCCCCCGACAACGGCTCCATTTTTGATAAGGTCAAAAATAGATTCTTCATTACAAAAGAGCATAAATGGTCATTGTATCAAAATAAATATCCTGATGAATATCGGGGTCGAATCCCAT
>JACEIK010006930.1:61802-72985 GCA_018107945.1 Datura stramonium
GGTTGTGATCGCGGGCAAAAATAGCATGCCCGAGCTACGCTTTACAACTTAAATTAGTCTTGTTTATCTAAGTTATTTTATACATTTTCATGTGATTTTACATAAATGGGAAGATATGTGCTAACCAACATGATTAGCCTCTGTTTTGTAGGTTTTGATGACTTTGAGGAACTAATCCATGAGTTGGTGAAGTAGAAGCTTGGAATCGGAATTAAAATGTGAACGTCGGCAAAGAGGAGACACAAAACAGCCTGCCTGCTTAGTTCTTTATTTTGTTTGGTGGATGCATATAAATTAACAATTAGTATCATATAATGTTCTTTCTAAATGGTGAACACCAAGAAATTACGACTCTAATGGTTTCTCCACCTAATTTAGAAGAAGGAAAGTCCACTACCAGACCCCCTAGGTTCAATTGGCAGTACTACGGATGGTGGAAAACAAGAATGCATTACTTCATAATGGATGAGGACTCAGAGCTTTGGGATGTCATTTGTAACGGACCGTTTGTGCCAATGAATACTCTTGAAGATGGCATGACAGTTCCCAAAATAACAAAAAAGGAGTATAGTGACACTAATAAGAAGGCAGTTGAGAAGAACTTCGAGGCCAAGAAAATTTTGATGTGTGGGATTGGTCCAAATGAATACAATCTAATTTCGGCATGTGAGACAGTGAAAGAGATCTGGGAGGCCTTGCTTACAGCTCACAAGGGTACCAACCAAGTGAAATAGTCAAAAATAGACATGCTCACAAACTCAATATGAGCTTTCCAAAATGAAGGAAGGAGAGTCCATTCAAGAAATGCATACCAGGTTCACCTCCATCATCAATGAACTACACTGCCTGGGGGAAATCATCAAGACGAACAAACTTGCCAGGAATATTCTCAGTGTGTTACCAAGTTACTGGGAGAGCAAAGTCAACGCCATCACTAAAGCTAAAGATCTGGAAAAACTGACCATGGATGAATTGATTAGGAATCTCAAGACATATAAGCTTAAGAAACAGCAAGGCCTCAAAACAAGAGAACCTAAGAAGGAAAAGAATCTTGCACTCAAGGAAGAAAAAAGTGATTCCAGTGAGGAGAAACTAGATCTACCCTATCTGACTCGACGATTTTAGAGGATGATGAGAAAAGGTGGAAACTTAGCAAAAAGGGGAAACTCAGCAAGTATCCAAAAGTCAATGATCTGTGTCAAATATGTGGAAAGCTTGGACAATTCATTAAAGATTGTCCCATGCATCGGCAAGATCAGTATAAAGGTAATGTTGAAAAGACACGGAGGAGGAACTAGGTACAGGACTGATAAAAAAGAAGAGATGTTGTTGACATGGTGGTGAAACAAGCAATGGCATCCTGGGGTGATACATCAAGTGAGTAGGACCAAGGACAGGAAAATCAAGCAAATACCTCTATATATTTCCCAAGAAGATGGCCCCTCAAATTTCGACTCAATATTCGCCCTCATGGCTGAATCTGATGCTGAATACAATGAAGAGGTAAACTTTCTTAACTTGCAGAAGAATCTCAAAACGCTTTCACAAAAGGAGTGGAGATTACTTGAAAATGTGTTAATTGATGCATATTATGATATTGTTAGTGAAAAAGACACTCTAGATGCTGAGCTAGATCAATCCGAAAGGGTTAGAAAGTCATTAACTGATGAGAACATTAGATTAAATGGAGAACTTAGAGAGCTAGCTAAAGAAAATCTATCACTAGATTAAAAACTCATGAAATGCATGGAGAGTGAAACTAAACGGAAGAAATCTCTTACTTGGAATCAAACTGAGTTGGAAAATGAGCTTGAAAACACTAAACCAAGTCTATCAGCTCAGCTTGAGAGAAATGAGGCTCTTGAGAAGGAGCTAATGAAAGTGAGAGTTGACCTCGACAAGTCCCTCAAGTAGACCTGGACCTCTAAATCTCTTTCATATGCAAACAATAGATTTGGCTGGTCAAAGGAGGGTCTTGGTTTTTGGAAAGCAAAAGTTTCCTATGATCTCACAGTAAATATGTGTCTAATCCTAACAACTGGTTATGTACCCACTGTGGAGATAATGGTCAGTACAAAGATGCATGTGAAGCTAGGATAATTGTTGTTAAAAAAATAACATGAAGTTTGTTAGTGAAAATGTATGCTCAAGGGAACCTGGTTCTCTAAGAAAGAAAGTAGCTCTACCTGCATAGACTAGAAAAAATCTTATTCATCCCTTTCACAACCTGAGGGGACCCAAGTTGATGTGGGTTTCTAAAAGTAATCTTTAATTCTCATTGTAGGGTGAGAGAGGATATGGTAGTAAAAAATGATTTATGGACAGTGGCTGCTTGAGGCACATGACTGGAAAAATTGAGGAACTCCTCTCTCTCAAAGCCCTTCAAGGTGGTAGTGTGTCCTTTAGCTATGGAAAGAAAGGATACATTTTAGGCATGGAAAAAGTCGGAAAAAGCATAGCTCATGCCATCAAAGATGTATTTTATGTTGAAGGTCTGAAGTACAGCCTGCAGAGCGTATCTTAGATCTGTGATAAAGGTAACGAGGTAAGATTCGTCTTAAACTCATTCACCGTGACCAACATTGAATCAGGGAAAGTGATTCTGATTGCAAAAAGATGGAAGAACATTTATGTAACAAAAATGAGCTCAATTGAGATCATAATATAACTTTCTTGAGCACACTGGAATATGATGGTGAGTTGTGCCACAGACAAGTGGGGCATGTGAGCCCCTCATAACTGAACAAGTTAATCTCGAAGGACCTAATCCATGGACTGCCAAAGTTGAAGTTCACTGACCACAAGTTTTGTGATGCATGTGTTAGAGGAAAGCAGGTTCCGTCATCTTTTAAACCAAAGAAGGATGTATGCAATTAAAGATCTCTTGAATTGCTCCACGTGGACCTATGTGGACAGATGAGATCTGCTAGTAGAGGAGGGAAGAGATACATCTTTGTCATCGTGAATGACTACTCCCATTTCACGTGGATACTGTTTCTTAGGTCCAAGGATGAAACATTTGATATTTTTATCACCTTTTCCAAACAAGTTCAACTCAAGCATGGGAACAAGATTGTAAGCATTAAATCTAATCAATGGAACTGAGTTTGAGAATGCTCGGTTCAATGAATTATGTGCTATACATGGTATCATTCATAACTTCTCTAAACCTAGGACTCCTCAGCAAAAATGGTGTGGTGGAAAGGAAGAACAGAACCCTTGAGGATATATCAAAAAAAATGTTGATAGCCGGTGGAATCTCAAAGAATTTCTAGGCGGAGGCTATCAATACTGCCTGCTATGTGATAAACAGGTGATTGATCAAGTCCTTGTTGGAAAAGACACCATATGAACTATTGAATGACAAAAAACCAAATTTGTCTTATCTGAGACCCTTCGGACGCAGATGCTTCATTCTAAACAATGGAAAGAGGCCCTTGGAAAATTTGATGCAAAGAGTGATGAAGGAATCTTTGCGGGATATTCTTCACAAAGGCAAAGCTTATCGAGTCTTCAATAAAAGAACTCAATGTGTGGAGGAAAGCATACATGTCATCTTTGATGAATCAAGTGTGAACAACAAAGCTACTGCTCAAAATGATGATCTAGAAGCTGGAGAACTAGTGAAGTAGCAGTCAATACCTGGTGAAAGACCAGGTGAGCAAGCCAAGCAATCTGATCATGCAGGTCAAGATAGTAGTGTTGAGCTGAAGCCAGATAGACAGGAACCAGGTACTCCATCAGGCACTTCAAGGAATGACCATCAGTGGGATGTAGCGACCAACAACCCAAACTATTCTCAAAAGGAAGGTCACAATAATGAAGAAGCTCTAGACACAACAACTCCAATCAATCAACAAAGACAGGACTCCTCTGTCCCTCGGGTTTCAAACTGGAAGCACAAAGCATCACATCCCTTGGATAATATAATATCCTCCCTAGACCAGAGCATTACAACACGTTCGGGGTTTGTAATATGTTTGCTCATTCAGCTTATCTATCTCAGATAGAGCCTAAAAATATTAAGGAAGCCTTGAAAGATGTGGATTGGATTTCTTCCATGCAAGAAGAGTTGGAGCAGTTTAAGAGAAATCAAGTATGGCACCGGGTTCCTTGACTACCTGACAGAACCATCATAAGGACCAGGTGGGTGTTCAGAAATAAGCTAGATGAAAAGGGAAATACAACTAGAAACAAGACAAGGTTTGTTGTTCAAGGGTATAACCAAGAAAAATGGATAGATTACGAAGAAATATTTGCTCCTGTTGCTAGAATTGAGGCCGTCAAATTCTCATTACCTTTGCATCATACATGGAGTTCAAGTTGTTCCAAATGGATGTGAAGAGTGCTTTTCTAAATGGGTATCTAAAAAAAGAAGTGTATGTCAGGTAGCCACCAGGGTTCGAAGATCATGAGTATCCCAACATGTCTACAAACTGGATAAGTCCCTTTATGGGTTGAAGTAGGTCCCTCGTGCTTGGTACGAGAGACTGTCAAGATTCCTCCTTAGCAATGGCATCAAAAGGGGTAATATTGACAACACTTCATTTTTAAAAGAGAGATGAAGGAACCTGTTGATTGTGCAGATTTATGTCGATGATATCATCTTTGGGTCAACTTCCGACTCATTATGTGAAGAATTTGGAAAGCTTATGGGAAGTGAGTTTGAGATAAGTATGATGGGTGAATTAAACTTTTTCTTAGGATTACAAGTCAGGCAAATGCCTAATGGCATCATGATAAGTCAACAAAAGTACATCTCTGAACAGCTCAAGAAGTCTGATATGGAGAATTCTAAACCTATTGACACCCCTCTTGCAACTGTTGATCGCCTGAACAACGATGAACCAGGTCCTTTTGTCAATGATACCATGTATAGGGGCATAATTGGATCTCTGCTATACCTAATGGCTAGCATACCTAATATTTTTTTAGCATGGGGATGTGTACTAGATTCTAATCCTACCCAGAGGATTCACTTTTGAAGGCTGTACACAGATTTTGAGATATCTTAAGGGTACTTCTGATCTAGTTCTCTTCTACCCCTCTAGGGATAACTTCAATCTAGTTGGATATGTTGATGCCAACTATGCGGGTTTTCTGGAGGATCAAAAGAATACATCAGGGATGGCCCACTTTCTTGGGTCCACCGTGATCTTATGGGGGACCAAGAAGCAGAACTCCGTTGCTCTCTCAACTACAGAAGCTGAGTACATTGATGCCACCTTATATTGTGCACAAATGTTGTGGATCAAACAACAACTTGAAGATTATGGAATCTTTGTAGACAATGTGCCTCTAATGTGTGATAACACCAGTTCCCTTAATATGGAAAAAAAATTCGGTACAGCACAAGCGAACCAAACACATTGATGTTAGGCACCATTTTCTAAGGGATAATATAGGAAAAGGCTTGATTAGCATGAAGTTCTATACAATAGAGGACCAGGTAGCAGATATCTTCACGAAGACACTGGGCGGGGAGAACTTTGAAAGGAACCGATTGAAGCTGGGTTTGATAAAATCAAATCCCTAGTACTACGTTGAAACATTCCTCCTAAATTGCTAGATCTATAGTGTAGGTATATGGTGACGGTTGGAAGTAACATTTCTATCTTAGTTTTATACTGTCACAGGTATGCACGCATGATGGTGAAATCAGGGAGTAAGGATACGAACAGATGGCACACTCATCAAGGATATTGCTCAAGGGAACTCATGAGGGACTAGGTCTCTCAAACAGGTAAGAATTCCTAGTATTACCTTAAGCCTCTATTTAATCATTTTCCCTCTTCCTAAATCGATACAACTCTCTAGAACTTTACATCCTTCATATGCAATGTATTTATTGGGTTCAGTTTTCCATCTTCACCATCATTCCCATTCGTCAACATTTTATTTCCTCCAATCTTTTCTTAATCCTCCCATAATTCTCTCTCCATATATTTCTCCAACCCAACTCACTCCCCTTTTCAAAATCCTCTCTTCTATCAAATATGGCTCATGAACCTTCCTCTACTCTTTCTTTTAGGGGAACCAGAACCCAGATAATCTCATCCTAGATACCCCTATTTCATCCAATACTCCTCATTCTCCTACCCATACCGGGACCAAAAATAGCCTAAGTCTCAATATACCGGTTGTACGCAGTGAAGGAACGAGTATGCAGCACCCTTTCACTGAAGAAGATGTCTCCGTCATTCCGGTAAATTTGAACGAAGCCCCTAATCTAATTTCTCAAGAGATTAATGAGATGGTCCAGCCCAATGGTGTTGAAGAACAGGGAACAGGGGTGGTATGTGTGACTCCTGTCGCGGTGTTGGAAATCATTGAGGCTCAAGCAAAGGAAGGGTCGAACCTGTCCAATGAAACTCTGTTTGAAGGTAGCCTATTAGAATCTAATGAGGGAACATCTAACATCCTTAAAAATGAGGAGGAAATCATTGAAGAATTTATAACTACTATGGACACCAGGTTCAGCGAGATAGGAGAAAAGACTCCACCTGCTGAATGGAGAGAGTATGAAACCACCGGAGAAAAGGGTTCATGAAAGTGGGGAGCAATCTTCCCAAGAGGCACTTCTTGTAACTGCTACATCTAAGTGGGATGGGACTCCTACTCCACAGGAGTAAGAAGTAGATGCTACTCCCTCTCCATTTGTGTCTGTTGTAGGTTCTTCCCCAATTCCCGACGATGATGAGGTTCCCATTCATCTGGTTTTTTGAAGGAAGTCCCAAACAACATCCAAACAAACTCCTAAAGAGAAGACGGGAACAAAGAGAGGATCTGCCAGAAGGAAAGTGGAAATTTCACCTCAGAACGAGTCGTGGTATGAGTCGTTAGGTGACCCAACGAGTCTTGGGCAGACTCATGGCAAGAAGTCAAGAGGTGCAAGTGAGGTTCAGTAACAACGAACGACCCGAAGAGTCGTTAGGCAGGCAACAACCCGTTACGTTGGTTGTTGGAAGAATGTCAAAATTTTAAAGGGGTCCCAGGAATTGGTGACAACGAGAGGACAGTACGAGTCTTCGTATCAAGTAATGACTCATCATGACAGTCATGGGAAGGAAGAGCAAGATTTTTGGCTTCAGTGGTAACGGGAGGAGCTACAAGTCGTTGAGATGGATAACGACTCATGAAGTTAGTCGTCAGTAGATTTGAGGAATTTTTAGAATCTTACCAGTGTACTCCATGACTTGGCACCACGAGTCATTGTCAACCCCACGACTCATGGAGTGCATCATGGGGACTGGCAGATGGATTTTTCCTGCGAATTTTCAAGGGTGTTTTCGTAAAATCCTATGCTTCTAACTCCTAAACTATGCCATTTTGAGTATAAGATGAGACGTTTTTAAGGGATCCTCCTAGCCTTACTCCTTATTACATCAAATACCCTCTCAACCTCTTCTTCCTCCCCTCTCTCAAAACTCAAGATCACCTAGGGCTTCTTCAAGGGCTTCAAGGTTCAAGTTCAAGTGGGAGATTCCTTCTAATCAGGTATGTGGATTTTCAACAAAGATATTCTTTCATCCTTGTGCCTAAACTTTTATACTAAAAACCCAAATCCTGTGATTCTAGAAAAAGCACGTTCTAGGGTTTCAATTTATGCATGAAGTCTCATATGTTCTCCCCAAATTTTAACACCCATCGTGCTTAATAGTCGTGTATGCTTATGAAGTTTCTTACACCTTCTCAAAATATGTGCATGATATGTGAAAAGCATGATTTTATAACTTTCACTATGATTTAGCATAAATTTCTAAATGGGGTTCATAAAATATTCACATGCTCTTTCCATGAACTCATTGTATATGTTTGAAGCATGAGCCGACCATATGGGTTTCCGTAAATCTAAACTATATGATTTAGTAGATGTGTTGAGGTATGATTAGAACTTATGGGCTTGGGTGGATTTGAAACATGTATATGCCTTCACTATGATTCGGGTATATGTTAAAGTATGACTTGGACCTACAGATCTTACATGAATCTAAGACCTATGCTATGAACTCGGGGATTTAAATATTATGGATATGTTTAAAGTATGATCTGATCCTATAGTTGTTTCATGAATGTAAAATGTATGATTTAAACGATGATTCGGGACTATGATAATATGAATTATGATGATAAAGCATGAGAATGATCCTTTAGACTTTTGGGCTTGTTGTTAGTAGAAAGTAGTCGTAATCAACTCTAAATGAATTTAGTATGATGAAATTAGTTGAATGCTCATGTCTCTAATTAGATAAAGTAACTTAGACTAGACGAATGACGTCAGACTAGTGACCTCCATGTTCTAGTATAATCAAGACTCTCCACAGCCGAGAATGTTTTCCTTAGCCAGTCAGGGATTCTCCATAGCCGAGAATATTTGCCTTAGTCAGTCAGGGACTCTCCATAGACGAGAATGTATCCCTTATCCAGTCAGGGACTCTCCATAGCCTAGAATATTTCCATTAGTCAGTCAGGGACTCTCCATAGCCAAGAATGTCTCCCTTAGTCAGTATGGGACTCTCCATAGCAGAGAATGTTTCTCTTAGTCAGTCAGGGACTCTCCATAGCAGAGAATGTTTCCCTTAGTCAGTCAAAGACTTTCCATAGCAGAGAATGTCTCCCTTTATCTACGATATCAGTTCAGCTCAGCTTCGTATAAATTTTAGATTTCAGTAAAAAAATTAGTTTAACAGGATTCAAACTAAATTATCAGTAGATAGTCAGTACATTATATGGTATGTGTTACAGCTTCAGTTCTCAGTATATGTACAGCACATGACCCTTATGCATCAGTTTGATTATACTTCAATAATTTTTTTTCAAATAAAAGCTTCATGTCAATACATATGTATATCTCAAACAGGGTCATTGTATTTCAGCTCAGTTATATATTTAGTGATGCATTCAGTTTACTTCCCTTTATATACTTGCATGTTTAGTTTATTTACGCTTCTTGCATACTCAGTATATTTCAAGTATTGACCACATACTTTATGTGCTATATCATTTCATGATATAGATTCAGGTTTCTAGACTCATCCACGTGGTTAGATACGCTACATTCCCATCTCAGCTGCTTGTGGTGATTCCTCATCTCTCAAGGACGCGATTTATGTATTTTATTTCTTGTTTCAGTTTTCATACTTTAGGTGTTAGTTGGGGGCTTTTCCCAACTCATCAATGTAGTAGAGGCTTTCAGACTTGTATAATGTATTAGAGTTTTATTAGATTATGTTTTATGCATCAGTTAGCTTTTGCTCAGTTATGATTCTGTTAGTTGTTGTCTTGTTAATGTTATGCTATGATCATTCCATGGGACTTGGAGCCTCTCGAGGTTCCTTGTCTCGTGTATCGATTCGGCCTTATGTTCGGATCGTGACAGAAAAGTTAAAAAAATATCATTGCAAAGTCCTCAAAGGGAAAGAAGATTGTGAGTGAGGAGTATGAGGCCACATTGAAGGAATGAGTTGTGAATGTTAGGAAACAAAAGGCGTTGGGAGGTCGGATCATTGATCCAGATATAGCTGGAATGCATGTTATGCAAGAACTTTTGGAGATGGTTCGATTTTAGGGTTGGGAACACTTGGTCTAACCTCCTATGCCCATGATGTATGAGGATGAAGTCTTCGAATTCTACTCATCCTTAATATTTACTGATGAGGAGGAAACTGTCTATGCCACTATAGGAGGAGTTAATATCTCACTAGATTCACTGTCACTTAGAAGGATACTTGGCGTACCATCTGAAGGAGAGTTCATGGTTAAAGACAAGCAGGCCTCTAAGGAATTTAAAATTTTGATTGGGAGACTAGAGGCGAACCTGAAGAGTTAAAGGATGTTCAAGAAATAGTTGAAGCCCGAATACTAATTACTGTTTGAATTTGATAACAAAGTCATCCTTCTTAGAGTTGAGCGTCGTTCCATTGCCGTACTAGTTGACCTATTTATCATGGAGGCCCTGAACACCTTTCAGTGATTGAGTCTTCCGGCCCTCGTGATCGACCACATGGTCAAAATTGTTGGCTCTAAGGATGGACGCCATGGGCTGGCTTATGGATATCTTCTCACTAGGGTGTTCAAGCACTTTGGGGTTCCTATGGGGCATGGAACATTAGCTACAAGGAAGCAAATATTCACTTTAAGCACAAGAGAGGAGTGTTATGTGTAGCTAAGAGAGGCGGCATTGGCGTACAGTCCATGATTTCTGGATTAATTGAGGCACAACGTCATGGAACTGAGGAGATTGAAAGGCTAACCATGTTGCTTGCTCAAAAGGAAGTGGAGATGGCTCTTCTGAAGGCTGATAGGTCAGGTAGGGAACCTGGTGAGATGTTGGACCTAAAAAAGAAAAATGTTGAATTGAAGAGTGAAAACACTGCACTAAAGAAACAGATGGAGGACCTGACTCAGCAGATGTTGCGTGATTAGCATGCTACCTATGAAAGGATTGACAAACTCCTTTCCAAATTGTGATCCACCTCTGTTTTAAGCCTTCCTTTTTCCCTTCCTTTTTCCCTTCCTTCTTCGACCTCCCCTCTCCTTGCTTGCTCCTAAACTTTCTCTTTTGTAGGGAATAGTCTGTATGGTTACTTTGAGGCTTTTTGTAAGACTGTGATTGTTGTTGTTTATCTTTGTACCTTGGGGATTACTTTTTGATTTGAATGAAGGCTTATTTGTTCGTCTCATTACTTCTTACATTTTCTCATTCATATTGTGTTGCCCCAGAAGGCATAAGTTAACATTGTCTCTGCCTCTATCTTTTGCATTACTGTTTCTCTTTTAAATGATGTCAAAAAGGGGAAGAGTTAAGCGTAAGGGGGACAGGTGAAAAGGGAAATCGTAGCTCATAGGTGTAAGAGGGAACTGTAGCTCACATGTGTAAAGGGGAATAGATGAAAAGGGGGGATCGTAGCTCACTGGCATAAGGGGGAACAGGTGAAAGGGGGAATCATAGCTCATAGGTGTAAGATGGAAAGATGATAAAATAAATTCTGGTGCTATAACTTGTAAAGGAAAGGAATCTCAATTATGGATTTGCCATCATCAAAAAGAGGGAAATTGATAGAGTACTTTGTAGAAGATTTTGATGATCTAACAAATCTATCGGGGGAGCATGTCAAGATCAAATTGTCTCTGGTAAAGTTTGATCTTGGGCAGAATTTCATGCCCAAGTGATACTCACGTAC
>JACEIK010006931.1:0-35491 GCA_018107945.1 Datura stramonium
TATATAAAATCACATGAAAATGTATAAAATAACTTAGATAAACACGACTAATTTAAGTTGTAAAGCGTATCACGGGCATGCTATTTTTGCCCGTGATCACCACCCTTCCCACACAACCACTCCCTTGACGAGTTATGAAGTGGCACCACGACTTGTCCCTCAACTCGTTATGTCTCTTAGAAATCCAATATTTTACCAACTCATGCACACATAATGGCTCACTTAATGACTCGTCAGGTCACATAATGAGTCACTCAAGGACTTGTTTTGTGACCTAGTACAAATTTTTCTATTTTTTTCATTTCAAACCTCGGGTTTGATCTTAGCGACTTTTGGGGTGTTACATTTTTTAACTACCAACATCGCTTACCCCTGGTTGCATTTGGGCCGCATCCTCTTTAGGAGGAGGTATTTATGGATTTGAACTTCTATGATACCTCTCACGATTTTGCCCCCCAGTTCCCCCATCTATCATTTCTATCATTCCAGCCTTGATTTTCACGACCTCTCCAACCTTGATTCTCATCACAAGGCCGCCAAGGACCTTGGTTGGCACCTTGGTACCCTTGAGGAGAATCCACCATTTGACCCACTATGCATTGGCATTCCTTATTATATATAGGAGGTGAAACATCTCCCTTGTATTGACCATGCCCTTGGGTCCCTATATCATTCACACTCTTGGCTCCAACCCCAATAACATGTTTAGTCATTACCTAAAGGTGAGTCATAATCTTTGCCAAGGTTTCATCTCTTTCATATTCACACTTTCTTATTTCAGCGGTTACAAGGTTGGAAGTGGCGTCACTTGGGGACACCTAGTGTCTCTAGTGTGCCATGTTGTATTTTTTTTGGTCATATGATCAAGAAAAGCTTTGGCCATTCCATATGTTTGGTCCATGATGGGCCCACCAGTAAGGTTGTTGGCCACCAACTTATTGATCGAGTCGAGGGAATGAATAGAATCTTTGAAGCAAGACTCTATCCGACAAATCATGGTTGGGGCATATCGTAACCTTCTTTTTGAAATAGAGCCAAACCTCATGAAGTGGCTCTCCTGGAAGCTGTATCAAGTTGGTGATATTGTTCCTCAATTGAAGCATCAATCTGTCCAAAAATTCCTTTGTTAGCTCTTTCCATGAAGTGATTGACACATGGGGCAACTCTTCCAAAAAAAATCTAGGATTCTACTTTCAAGGGTATGTAAAAATTAGGAAAATTCGGTCACATTAGCTTAGATCCCTTCTTCTGTTACACCTGCATTTCGCAGGTGCCAACCTATGCCTCGCAGACCTTCTTCATCTTTAGTCTAGTGCTCATCTATGTGGAACCTACTTTTCACAGGTGCCAAAGTATGGCACGCAGGTCTTCTACTTCCTGCAACTTTGTCTTTTTGTTCAATTGCTTTGCTTTCTTTGTTTAAGTTCAATACCTGAAAAATCAAAGAGAAAAGGCATAAAATCTTCCTAATTGAGTTGAAAACAAAGCAAAAGCTCATACTTAAAAGTCTAATTAGTTGGTAAATTACCAACTCATCAGAGGATAGTGTTATTGATTAAGTGTGGGGTGGAAGAAGTAAACTTTCTTATACCATGTATGCCTTGATTGCTAAATTTGTTTATGGTGGGCCTAGATTTTCTTTGTGATACATGACTTATTCCTACTAGCTTGTAGTATTTTTGTGATGTTTTGCTTTTGTTTTTATTTGGGTTCCCCGATTTTTATTTTTGGTACTTTTTCGGTTGATAATCTCTTAGAATCAATTAGAGGGTCTAGATCTTTTTGACTCATAGTCATGATTGTTCCCGATTATGGATGGATGAAGACCGTCTAAATGGGAAATTAGTCATTATTAGGAGAACAAGAACTTGAGACCTTATAAATTCTAGGTGCTTCACTTAGGGTATCATTGAGACTTTGTATGATTCACTCAAAAATGCATGTAAAGGTAGAAACACTTAGATTTTTGGAACTTGACTTCTATGCTTGAAAAATTAGGATTACTAATGTGATAGTTCAATATGGATATATGTATTTATGTAATCTTGATAGCCATTACTGAACCATTTGTGTCGTTGTGTGAGTGAGATATTTTTGTATACTCCATGCTTGCAATTTGATGTCTAAAACTCGCCCAGTGTGTGTGAAAAATAAAATGAGGATGTTGAATCTAGGAAGTGATATAGGCATTTCTTTGGTAGCCTATTTATATCCTATATTACCTACCTTGATGTGATTGTCCTAGTTAGCTATTTTGAGTCTTTGTCTATTCTTTTGATAGCCATATTACAAGCTTAATTCCTTTCTTTCTATTGACCTTTATTTTGATCCAAATGACTCCTAAGGCACTTTAATTGAAAATTTTGCATGAAAGGAGAAAAGTGAAGAGAAGAAGGGAAAAGCTAAAGTATGGAAATTAGAAGAAAAGAAAAAGGTGAAAAATGCATAACAAGGAGGGTGAAGTTAGTGGGGAAAGAAAAAAATGATGAAAGAATGTAAAGAATGAAAAGAGAAAATTTTTTAAATGAGCTTAGTATTGAAAAATTTCTCTACTAATCACCTAAGTTGCAAAATTGAAAAACAAAAAGGAGATATAAGGAGAAAATATGAGATTGAAGAATGTGCTAAAAAAGTCAAAGAGTTGTGAAGTATTAAAGTGTTTAGGGAGATTAGTCACTACCGTGGCCAAATAGTTTCTACCCATTCCTTAGCCTACATTACAACCATCTTAAGTCCAAATTGATCTTATATTCGATGTTCTATATTAATGGAGTATTTACACTAAGGGCAAGCATATGGGTCGTCTTTTGCATGCATGTTGAGTTCTTTGGGAGAGTGAGTAAATTATTTTCTATCTATNGTTAAAATTGTTATATGTCATGTGAATGAAAGGGAATCTCTACAAATAGTGAGGGGCATATAATGGTGAGATTTGGTGTATCTTAATTTCTAAATGTTACACCCCATGAGTTTCTATCATTTAATGGACACGTGCGTATGTATGTTGAGAGTTTCGGAGTACGACGCATGTCGGACAAGGTCTGGGGGATGAATATATGAGCACGACATCGAGTGGGCAGGAGGCCGAGGTCGGAGGCCAGGTGCACGGGGCTCCGCACCGCATCGCACCTGCCAACCGGCGCTATGGCCGACGCGCTGCTCCTCTAGCTTGGCGCGGTGGGTGGCGCGTCGCGTCCCCTCCTACCACTGCCCTACTTATATATAAGCCCCAGCTTGACTAAATTGAATCATTCTTAATATTTTCCTCAACCCAAAATAGATAGCAGACGTGAGTTTAGTCTAATTCTCATCAAATTATGCCACTAAACTCCGTCCAAATGCAAATTCACCTTGGATAACAAGTTCTATGCCTACGAGAAGCATCTCTGTGGAGTTATTTCTTGAAAATTAGCTCAGTGTATCAGAACCCCATCGAGTTAAGGTTTTCAGAATGACTTCAAATTGAGTCCTAAGCGGCTACTGGCAATAGGTAAGCATTTCTCCCTTTTAAACTCTAGAGAACTTGTGAGTTTTTAACCGAATTAAATGTAGTCGAATTGTAGTTATTATTATCTAAAGATATCATTGTTTTCCAAGTATTAGTATTGAAAATAGCCTTATTCTCTCAACGTAAGGGCTGTAGTTGAATGGAATCACCGTCTACAGGTTGAAACTAATTGGATAAATGAGAATCAGCATACGAGGTATGTAAGGCTAATCTCTTCGGCAAGTTAGTCCTTTCATATAGTAATATGACTTATATCCTTGTAAGAAAGCTAGAAGCATGTATGTTTTGATTAGCTTCTGCCATTAGTTTGAGATTAGCGTTTACTATTTTGGTTGGGACTAACCCCACCTTATACAGCCTTCCGTCGACCAACCTTAGGGTTACTAGTTGTGTCATCGCCTATGGAGCAATATAGATTGCTCAGTGGAGCTATATGTTATCCTACGGGGCTATATGTAGGCCCAAGGGCCATACTACAGTCCATCCATGAATGGACTCCTACTTTTATGTCGTATCGGCATCACTGGCCCTCTGTCGAGCCTTGTGTGCCTAGGGTGCAGTTATAGGAGCCCATCTGGCTCAAACACAGCTACAGGAGCTCAGCGGGCTCAGTTGCAGACCCAGAGGCCAGGTAGGTTGGCTATAGTTACCCATTGACTCATATTGACCATGCTAGCGGTATATAGATTGAAGTATACTCTCCAGGGCTTATGGGGGCCCCGGGCGGGCTATTCTGTGCTAGTTGTACCTTCCAGGCTTATGGGACCCAGGTAAGGTTCATGATTGTATTACTTACTTGGTAGCTGTACAACAGGTTGTGAGGCTATTTATGTTATAACTCTTATCCCTTCTATTGATTATTTTCAGTTCTATTATCAATTTCATTCAGTCTTTACTACTGCCTTACATATTCGGTACATATTGCATTGACGACCATTTTTGGGGTGCTGCATTACTTGCCTGCAGGTGCAGATAGACGTGGTTCAGGACTTTCTTAGTTGTCAGCCAGAGTCAGTAGTCCAGTCAGCTCTTTTTCCGGAGTTGATAGTTAGAGAATATTTGTTCTTTTGTCGTATAGTTTTTGGGTAGGTCGGGGCCCTGTCCCGACCATTATTCCACTCCTAGAGGCTTGTAAGCTATAGATTCCTAGTTTTTGGTTGTTGCTGGCCGTGTGGGGGCCTATGTGTACTTTATTTTGTGTATGTTGGTCTTGTGGGGCCTAGTTTAGCTAGTTATTTATCATCCTTATCGGCATTAGTGTGAATATGATCACCTGTTTTCATTTTGCTATAACTAGACCGCATGGTGGTCTTGTCGGCCCGTATAGGATCCCTTTTATTGTGTTGTTGTTGGGTTAGCTATTTCCTTTTATAGGTGTTGTGTGGCCTTGTCAGACCGAGGCTGTAATTACAGCCGAATGTAGCAGTTTATTTTCTTGATTCTGAGTGCTGGATAGCACTAGAGGTTCTTGTACCCAGCTAGATTAGCCCAGGTCCCAGTGTGGCATTAGGTGCCAGTCATGCCTCCCAAGCTGGGGTGTGACAAACTTGGTATCAGAGCAGGTCGTATCCCAGGGATTCTACAAGCCGTATCAAGTAGAGTCTTGTCTATGGGTGTGTTGTGCACCACATTCTATAGGCAGGAGGCTACGAGGCATAATAGTGTGGTTACTCTCCTTTCTTCTCCAGTCGTGCTATAGAGCTATGTTATATAGGGTAACTCCCTAAGCTGACCTCATTTTTATTTTCATAGGAAATGTCTGATGCACAGTAGACCACCATTGATCAGGAGTTGGATGTCGCGGTGGGAGAGGGCACTAGCAGAGTGCCACAATCAGAGTCGGTCCGATCTGAGGACGATAGGGAGACTTCATCTAGGTCACCCCAGCATTCTCTTCCATGCTAGGAGCCCCCCAGGGCAGCAGACATGTCAGCACCACCCCCAGCAGTCCCTATACCTACACCATCAGATCAGGAGGTTAGGAGCGTTGTTTATATACTGGCTCAGATGATGGTCGCTCAGCACCAACCAGTGGTACAAGTTATTGCTGAATCTATTGGAGGACCTGGAAGTTCGAGGATCCGACAGTTCCTGCCCTGAGTCCCCCGCAATTCACGGGGACAAACCGTGGGGAGGACCCTCAGGACTTTCTAGATCAGTTACAGTGGATTTTTAGGGTGATGCATTTTACACCTGCAGAGATAGTCGAGCTGGCAGTATTTCGACAACGAGACCTAGAGGTATTATGGTATGAGAGATGGGAAAGGTCCCGAGGTAGAGACGTACCCCCTCTGACTTGGTCCAGCTTTTTAGAGGCCTTCATAGATTACTACTCGCCGTGAGAAATTTGACAGGCCCAGGTGGATCAGTTTTTGCACTTGGAACAAGGTTCGATGAGTGTTCGAAATATGTAATAAGGTTTGACTCCTTCGCCAGATATGCGCCAGCCTTTGTGGATACCATGCCTGCCAGGGTACATCGGTTTATCATGGGGCTGCTCCTAGAGTATTTGAAGACCTGTGTTATGGCTACCTTATAAGAGGACATGGACATTTCCCGTATTCAGGCTTTCTCTTAGAATATTAAAGGGATTAGACGGTGACAACAAAAAGTAGAAAGGGAAAACCAGGAACAACGCCAGAGGGCTAGGCCCAGCGACATGCAAACAGAATTTTAGGGCAGACCTAGGCCGCAAATATCAGGAAAGTCACCCAAACCTCCGCCTCCACAGCAGTAGAGTGGTAGATCATATCTTCGGGGATAGTCAGGTCCAGGCAAGAGCTCGGAAGCATCAGGCTTCCAGCAGCAGAGGGGATCAGATCAGAGCATGTCCGTTGTACAATATTGTACCATTTGTAGCCGATGTCATTTTCGGATATGTAGGTACGGTTCTAATTCTTGTTATACCTGTGGACAAAAGGGTCATATGATGAGGGATTGTCCAGCTAAGGTTTGGGTGATTAGGACAGGTAGGACTGGTCTTCAGCAGGGTCACATGCCCTAACACCTTCAGCAGGGAGTAGGCTCTTAGCTCCAGCTGGTAGAGGCCGAGGTAAATCAGGGGCATCTAGTTCTGGCAGTGGTTCGGATTGCACTTATGCTTTACAATAATTATAGGAGTCAGAGTCATCCCCAGATGTTGTGACAGGTATGTTGAACATTTTCTCTCACTCAATTTATGCTTTGATAGACTCAGGTTCCACTTTGTCTTATGTTACTCCGTTAGTGGCCCGAAAGTTTAGTATAACACCAAAATTTCTTCAGCGACCCTTCTCGGTGTCTACACCCATTGGTGACTCTATTGTTGCTAAAAGAATTTACCGGGGTTGTACAGTAGAGACTGTCAGTCTTCAGGCTTTAGTAGATTTAGTGGAGCTAGAAATGATTGATTTTGATATAATAATGTGTATGGATTGGCTAGCGCCATGTTATGCCAATGTGGAATGTTGGACCAAGACTGTCCGATTTCACTTTCTAAGAGAGGTAATGCAAGAGTGGAAAGGAAATGCACCTACCCAAAAGATAGGTTCAGATCCTATTTGCGGGCCAGAAAGTTGATAGTGAAGGGTTGTATTTACCATTGTTAGGTTTTGGGGTATGTAAGAAGAATTCC
Organism: Datura stramonium; assembly: GCA_018107945.1. NCBI lineage: Eukaryota > Viridiplantae > Streptophyta > Magnoliopsida > Solanales > Solanaceae > Datura > Datura stramonium. The sequence continues at coordinate 7,122 of JACEIK010006931.1, forward strand.
CGACTCTTCAGTCCATCCCGGTGGTTAGTTAGTTTTTAGATTTGTTCCCAGATGAGCTCCCAGGTATTTCCCCAAAGAGTGAGATTGATTTTTCTATCAACTTGCTACCAGGTACACAACCTATATCCATCCCTCCATGTCAAATGGCTCCCGCCGAGTGGAAAGAGCCGAAGGAACATTTGAAAGACCTGTTAGATAAGGGTTTTATTAGGCCTAGTACTTCGCCGTGGGGTGCGCTGGTTCTATTTGTGAGAAAGAAAGATGGCTCCCTACGCATGTGTATAGATTATCACTAGTTGAATAAAGTTACTATTAAGAATAAATATCCTCTTCCAAGGATAGATGATTTATTTGATCAGTTTTAGGGGGCAAAATATTTCTCCAAAATCGATTTGAGGTCAGGGTACCACCAAGTACGGGTCCGGGAAAGAGATATCACAAAAATAGCTTTCAGGACCAAATATGTTCATTTTGAGTTCTTGGTCATGTCCTCCGGACTGAAGAATGCACCAGCAGTGTTTATGGATCTAATGAACAGCATATTCAGACTGTATTTAGATCTGTTTGTGATAGTGTTCATTGATGACATCCTGGTATACTCCTGTTAGAAGCTCAACACCGAGATCATCTGCGGACGGTACTCTAGATCCTTAGAGACTGCTAGTTATACGTGAATTTCTCCAAATGTGAGTTTTGGCTGAATTCCATAGCTTTATTGGGCCATATTGTATCAGATACTGGTATCCAGGTTAACTCACAAAAAATCGACGCATTCAATACATGGCCTAGACTCACAACTCCAACTGAAGTTCACAGTTTTCTAGGGTTAGCCGGGTACTATAGAAGGTTCGTAGAAGGAATTTCTACCCTATCAGCACCATTGACCAGATTGACTCAAAAAGCATCCAAGTTCCACTGGACCGAGGCCTGTGAGTAGAGTTTCTAGGAGTTGAAAAATAGATTTATATCGGCACTAGTATTGGACTTATCGAAAGGTTTGGAGGGTTATGGAATATATTGTTACGCTTTCGATGTTGGGTTAGGCTGTGTTCTGATGCAACACGGCAAGGTAATTGCCTATGCTTCGAGGAAGTGAAGGAAGCATAAAAAGAACTATCCCGCCAATGATTCGGAATTAGCCGCAGTGGTTCATGCTTTGAAAATATGGAGGCATTACATGTATGGTGTTCATGTGGATCTTTTACTTATCATAAAAGCCTCCAGTACCTCTTCACGCGTAAAGAATTGAATTTGTGGCAGCTTCGTTGGTTATAATTGCTGAAAGACTAAGACGTGAACATTTTGTATCACCCGGGGAAAGCTAATATTGTAGTCGATTCCCTTAGCCGCAGATCCATGGGAAGTTTAGAATATCTAAGGCCAGAACCGCGGGAAATGCCTTGAGAGCTACACCGATTAGCCAGTTTAGCAGTCCGGGTAGTAAATTCAGAGGATAATAGCGTTGTGATTTAGGACACAACAATATCATCTCTGTTTGTAGAGGTAAAGGAACGATAATATGAGGACCCTAGTCAAGTAAAACTTAGATACAAGGTTCACTAGGGCAAAATATCAGCCTTTGAGCTAATAGAAGACGGGGTTTTGAGATCTGGAGGTCGACTCTGCGTCCCAAACATAGCAGGGTTTCACCAGAAGATCATGGCAAAAGTACATTATTCTCGTTACTCTCTTCATCTAGGTTCAATAAAGATGTACCATGATATAAAGGAGATATATTGGTGGCCTGGAATGAAGAATGGCATAGCTAAATTTGTTGCACAGTGTCCCAATTGCTAGCAGGTAAAAGTTGAATTCAGAAACCTAGCGGACTAACTCAGGAGATAGAGGTGCTTATGTGGAAATGGGAAGAAATTAATATGGACTTTGTGATAGCGCTACCTCACACCAGATGTAAATTCGACTCCATATGGGTTATTTTTGACAGGTTGACGAAATCAGCCCATTTCTTGCTAGTCAGGACTACATCTTCAGTCGAAGACTATGCTGAGTTGTATATCAAGGAGATAGTCTGACTACCTGGTGTCCCCGCATCCATTATTTCCAACAGAGGGGCACAATTCACAGATAGATTCTGGTAGTCATTTCAGAAAGGTTCGAGAATGCAGGTTAATTTGAGTATAGCTTTCCACCCCCCAGATAGACAGCCAGGCAGAACGCACCATTTAGACGCTCGGTTATGTGCTACAAGCTTGTGTGCTGGACTTTGGACGAAGTTGGGACGAGCATCTACCCCTTATTGAGTTTTCATATAATAACAGCTATCATTCTGCTATTCAGATGGTGCCTTATGAGGCTTTATATAGGCAGAAATGTAGGTCCCCCATAGGATGGTTCGAAGCAGGGGAGTCAGGGTTAATCAAACCTGACATGATCCACCAGTCAGAAGAGAAAGTAAAACTCATCAGAGAATGGTTGCTAACAGACTAGAGTCATCAAAATTACTATTTTGATGTGTAGCATAGGGTCTTGGAGTTTAATGTCAATGATTGGGTGTTTCTCAAAGTTTCACCGATGAAAGGCATGATGAGATTTGGCAATAAGTACAAGCTTAGCCCTAGGTTCATTGGTCCGTATCGAATCCTTCAAATGATAGGTCAAGTGGCATATGAGTTAGAAGAACTGCCTTCAGGGCTAGAATCTATTCATCCATTTTTCCATGTATCAATGCTATGGAAATATATAGGAGACCCGTCCTAGGTTGTTCTAGTCGAGGATGTTCAAGTTACTGACGAGTTGTCCTACGAAGAGACTCCAGTTGCCATACTAGATTGGCAGGTTCGTAGAATGAGAACTAAAGATGTAGCTTCCATAAAAGTGTTATAGACGAACAAAAATGTAGAAGAGATGACTTGGGAAGCTAAAGATGATATAAGGTCTAGATATCCTCACTTATTCCAGACTTGACCCAGATTATACAGTTGAGGTGAGATTGTTGTTCAAATGTTACTCTGTCGCTTATATTATTAGTATTGTTCAGTTGTTCCCTTCTATGTTGTGGAGTAGTTGTTTATAGCATCCTGTGAGACTCCAATGTTGGACTTTTTTGTGTTTCATGTTTTCAAAAAGTCCATATTACAGAGGAGACTCTACCAAAATTTTTCTAGGAATAGTTGAAGGACTTGAATCCCATAAGTTTAAAGATTACATTCGAGGACGAATGTTCCTAAGGGGGGGATGATGTTACACCCCGTAAGTTTCTATCTTTTAATGGACACGTGCATACGTATGTTTAGAATTTCGTAGTACGACACATGCAGGACAAGGTCCGGGGGGTGAATATATGAGCACGGGAGCAGGCAGGAGGACGAGGCCGAAGGCCAAGCGCACGGGGAGACGCACGGCCCCTGCCAGCCGGTGCACCGCACCTCCAGCTGGCATGATGGGTGGAGCGCCGAGCCCCCTGCCACCGCCCTACTTATATATAAGCTCCATATTGATTAAACTGAATCATTCTTAATATTTCCCTCAACCCAGAATAGAGAGAAAACATGAGTTTCGTCTAACTCTCATCAAATTACGCTGCTAAACTCCGTCCAAACGCAAACTCACCTTGGATAACGAGTTCTAGGCCTACAAGAAGCATCTCTTTGAAGTTATTTCTTGAAAATTCATTTGGTGTATCAAAACCCCACCGAGTAAAGGTTGTCAAAGTAACTTCAGATTGTGTCCTAAGCAGCTACAAGTAATAGGTTAGCATTTCTCCCTTTTAAACTCTCTAGAAATTGTGAGTTTTCAGCCGTATTAAACATAGTCGAAATGTAGTTATTATTATCGAAAAATATCGTTGTTTACTAAGTCTTAGTATAAAACAACCCTATTCTCTTAGCTTAAGGGTTGTAGTTGAGTTGAATCGCTAGCTATAGGTTGGAACTAATCGGATAAATGAGAATCAACATATGAATTATGGAAGGCTAATCTCTTCAGCAAGTTAGTCCTATCATATTGTAATACAACCTATATCCTTGTAAGGAAGCCAGAAGCATGTATGTTGTGATTAGATACTACCGTTAGTTTGAGATTAGCGGTTACTATTTCGGTTGGGACTGACCCCACCTCATATAGCCTTCCATCGACAAACTTCAGGGTTACTAGTTGTGTCATTGCCTACGGGGCTATATAGATTTCTTAGAGGAGCAATATGTTGTCCCACAGGACTATATATAGCCCCAAGGTCCATACTACAGTCCATCCACGAATGGACTCCTACTTTTATGTTCTATCAGCATCACTGAACCTCCGTCGAGCCTTATACGCCCATGGTGCAATTAAAGGAGCCTATCAAACTCAACACAGCTACAGGAGCCCAACGAGTTCAGTTGCAGACCCAAAGGTCAGGTAGGTTGGCTATAGTTACCCGTTAACTCATATTGACCATGCTAGGGGTATATAAATTGAAGTGTACTCGTTAGGGCTTTTGGGGGACCTAGGCGGGTTATTCTGTAATACCTCGAAAACCTTAAAATCAGACTGGGGAGTTGAAACAGAGAAAAAAGGACTTTCTACACCAGGTCACAGAACTAGTCGTCTTGTGAGCCGTGGGGTAGGCCACAAGTGGTGGAGTGTCTCGTGGGGAAGGGTTTGGACTTGGTTGAAATATTGGGGATTTGAGTGACCACGAGTCATGGTCAACACCACGAGTCTTCAGTTCAGCTGTGGCCAAGGCGTGATTGAAAAATTAAGGAAGTTGGGCAGTGCACATAACGGGTCGTCACCACGACTCATTGGGAACACCACAAGTCGTGGTGTCACCCGTGGTGACCCCCTAGTGATTTCTGGCAGTGTTGAGGACGAGAGGTGATCATGAGTCGTGGTCACCACTAACGACCCGTTATGTCCCCCATGGTCATAGCAGTAATTTTTTGGGCAAATTACTTCACGAGGTTGACCACGAGTCATGGTCACTAGGCATGACTTGTCCACTCCCTCGTTGAGACTGGTAAACTAATTTTTCTACGAGATTTTTAGGGGCTATTCAATAATTTCCTAAACTCCTAGAATCTAAACTACGTCATTCTGAGCTCGTCCAGGAAGGAGTTAAAAGGGTGATCAACATTTTCCTCTGACCCATTCTCTCGATACTTAGACTCAGTACACAGAAACTCTTAGGGCTGAAACTAGGGAAATTGATTTCTTCTCAGATTGTCAAGGAATTTTCTCCGGGATTTCTTCACCAGGTATGTGGGAATTCAACAAGGGAATAGTTCTTTTCTTGTGTCCTTCAAAACCTTTTCTAGTTTTCTCTATCAGTTTAGCCTTGTGGATTCAAAATGTAGAAGATTTTCAGACTTATATCTTTAAAATTTTGAGTAGTATATTTCTCATAATTTTAACTGCTTATTATTCCCTATATCTAGACATTTATGAGAATTGTATCTTATGGAATAATTTAGTCCTAAGTCTCAGTTCAGTAGAATTTAGGATCTTGCATATTGGACCAGTTTCCCTGTAGTTTGATTCTAACAGATTTGAAATCCCCATATTATTCGTGTATGTGGAAATTTTAGTCAGATATTTACATGTCCAATCTCAGTCAGATTATTAGACTTAGTATTGTCTAGAAATATCAGCTGATCAATTTGACTACAGTTAAATTTTGAGGTGTCAGTAATGTCTCCCAGTTATCAGTATATAGACTCAGACATTAGTTATCAGATTTTAGTGGTTCTTTAGACGGTTACGATGCTCCTAGATAAGCATCTCTGACCAATCTTAGAACCACTAGCTTAAGCCTCATTTTGTTCTATAGACGATTATGACACTCCCAGATAAGCAGCTCTGACCAGTCTTAGATCACTAGTTTCTAAATCTGGTCCGATAAGACTCTCAGATTTCTGTCAGACAGTATCCCTAACTTAGTCTTGGGCCCTCAGTATCGAGCTATCCGCTTGGCAGTAGTAGTCATGTTAGGAATATCCAGTGGGAGTAGGACTTAACACTGAGAGGGTCAGGGTTACAGTGCACCCAGGTTCTGAGAACTACGTTGCCACCGTAGGTTATTTTTTTATTATCCTTATAGCCCCAGACAGTGATCTCACAGTCCATGCCTTTTTTCACAGCTCAAACGTAGACCCGGATCGCAACACGGGAAAAGGAGTCCCGAGAGACTCCAAGTCGACCCACGATGTGATCTTACATATTACTCAATCAAAAAAGAATAACACTCAACATAATCATATAGAGGAAGCATAGACACATCATAACATAGAAAGCGAAGCGTACTTCATACATAACAGTTGAATACTACACATAGTCTGAAAGCCTCTAACATAACAGATGGGTTGATGGGACAATACCCCCAACTAACTCGACAAGTCTAGAAAACTGAGCATACATAGAGAAATCTGATAAACATGGTCCTCGGGAGATGAGGACTCACCACAAGCGTAGGATGCTAACTCTAAAAGGCTGGCTAAGAACGGGGTTGAGTCTTTGAGCCGGGGCCTGTATCATGAAACGATACAACATAGAATATGCGGTCAGTATGTGGAATATACCGAGTATGTAAGGTTAGTAAAATGGACATTTAAATATATATAAAAGCTAATAAGAGATTATAAGAGTGGGACAATGTGCTCATAACATAAATATCACAACATAACATAAGGATCAAGGTTTTCAAATCATTCATAATCAATTCATTACCATATCATAAGAGAAACTTTATAAATCATCACTTAAGCCAAAATAACAATAACATCATAATTCATAAAATATGTGAAACAATGAGAGATTCTTATAACCGACATACCTCATATGGGCACACATGGAGCCCGATCTGTAAATCCCTAGTTGGGAGGATGTTCGTACCTTGCCAAGGGTAGAACTATAAAGGGAGTGATATCACACATGAAAGACCCATTTGGGCAATGAGGATAGTCTCAAGGGAGGTCCCATCATGTCCTACGGTGGCATATAGTTTTGAGATTCGGGGCAAAACCTAGGCCCCGAACCTACTCGGTGTCAAAAACTACTCCCAAAGATATATAGTGCTCATAGTATAATTTTCATGAGATTCATGGGCTAGTTAAATCATGATAATCATAAGCATGCTTGTAAATACGTAAACTAGCCATAAAAGTAAGGCCCGTGAGTCGGCCAAAATTTGCAAATCGTAAATCATGAGGTTCATACATACTTGTAATTCATGTATATGCTTTTTAAATCATAAATTCATAATGGGAATTTGAATAAATCCATACCATGACTTATAAATCATGATGGGTTTATGAACATCAACAATAGAAGTAAAGGTCATAACTCGATTCATCATAGAACATGCATAATTAGGCATAATTTAATAGAAATTGAGATCAATAAATTTATAATTGAATTAGTGGTAAAATCTAATCATGATTCATAAAAATATGATGTAAAACATGAGAAGTAATAACTCATGTATAGATCATTAGAATTTCACAAGATTTAAGATAAAACCCCATAAAAAATTTAAATAAAACTTCATGAATTAGGAGAGATTGGGCATGGGTGTGAACGAAAACACCCACTCATAACCCTACATACCTGATTACAACTGGTTCTTACACTTTTCTAATTGCCCAAGAGGAATTGATGAGAATTTGAAAAAGAAAAAGCTTGATCACCCCCTCTAACTTTCTATCTTTGCATGCATGAATGAGAATGGACTAAAATGAACTTAACCCTCTTAAAAGTCATCATTCAAAACACAAAATGATGTAGTTTAGGCATTAGAATCATAGGAATTACGGAAAAGCCCTTACTAATTTTGCAGAAAATAACTGCCAGTCAGTCCCTGATGTGTTGTGGATTTACAACACTTTCGATGCTCAAAACTAAGAAAATAGCATGAACTTAGGTGTGTTTATGTGGATATAAGGCACTTTTTCTTTGATTACATGATGAATTGATGTTGGACCTAAAAATGGCAAAAGAAAGCCTAAAAGAAGCAAATATAGGCTTAATGTGTAGGCCACAGTACGAGTCGTAGGAAGGACCTACGAGTCATACTGAGGGCCATGAAAAGTTGCAGAAGGCTTAAGGTGCAAAGAGGAAATGTACGAGTCTCAGTACGAATCGTACCAAGCCAGTACAAGTCGTGATGAAGAAATCGTAACAAAATTCAAAAAAGTTGCATAAAGTGCTGACTCCTGCTACGGAAGGAATGTACGACCTGTGGGAAGAAGGTTTGAGTCGTACCATACCAGTCGTATTAAACTTCAGAAGAATTCCAAAGTTTTAGAATTAAACTACGGGAGCTTAGTGAGGGTTGTATGAAGGAGGTATGAATCGTACCTGGATCCAACACTTAGCCGAAATTCATTCAATAATGCCAGGCACGACAGATATGGAAGCTACTATGGATCGTAACTAGGCTGGTGACTATTGTTGTACCAGATATGGAAATTCATCCAGTTAGCCTAGTAAAAGGATTCTTGTGTCTATATAAATACTTTTTTAGGTTTTATTTTTCGGGACACAATCAGATAAAGATAGAAAAGCGATAATATTAAGGGAAATAGAGGATTGAGTTGATTCAACTTATTATCAACCATTTCTTGAATTCATCTTGTTCTTCCTACTTGTTTCTCAAGATTTTACGGAGTAATTGAAGGGAGTGTTTTTCTCAATCATTATTGTAAGTATTGATTTTTATTCTTAATCATGAATGCAAATCACAACCTTGCAACTATGAGAGGATAAAACCTCCATAGCTAGGGTTGTGGGAACCATGGTGAATTAATAAGCTAGGGTTACACAAAGTGATCTTAAAACCAATACAAACACGTATATTGTATTCTCTTCATCTTTAACGATGCTTAACGGTGCGCAACGTTAGGAAATGCCCGAATTCTTTACTTTATTTGGTCAAAGAGGTAGAAATTAGGAAAAGAGAATTACAACAAAGCCTTGATTTTGATAATCATTATATTAACTTGAGTTGTTGTCGCAGGATGGTTAAGTCTAGAACATAGTGATGACGGATAGTTTGAAACCGCTCATGAGACTTGATCGATTAATTGAGTATAGTCATTTAATAGGGATTGGTCGGTCATTTGAATAAACCTATGTTATCAATTCTATAAGTAAGTATTGGTGATAATCACGAATATATACCCAATGCAGTTATGAACCCATGGGGAACACAAACCCTAGTTATCATTTGATATTGACCTAACATCAGAATTTTGATATTTGCTTTAATTATTGATTTTCTTTAGAACCCCCCTATTTTGAAGTAACTACCTTACAAGTTCAATTTCCGGCTATAATCCAGTCTCCCTATTCCCTATGGGATCGACCCCAACCTCTAGTTGGGTTCTTTATTGACAACGTCCACTTTTCACTTCAGTAAGAGATGTGGTTTGAGCCTTATCAAAAAGTGGAACCGTTGCCGGGGAATACGGTTGAAACTAGGTTCTTTAATTACGTTTATTTTATTTTTTGTTTTTGATACCCACAGGATGTTCTCCGATGAATGCCAAGAACTCGGAGTAGAGGAGATCCCCTTGTTTCATTAAATCCAGAGATCAAACGAACACTGCGTAACATGGAAAACCACGAGCAAAGAGAGGCCCGCATAGCTGAAGAAGCTAGGAAAGTCGAGCTAGCTCGGCAAGTTGCACTCCAGCATGTGGAAGATGAAAGAGATGAAGTGGTAAATGTTGGTCGACAAGGGAGGGGTAACAGAGCTCATAGATTTGCCCCTCAGTTCTTTAATGATGATGATGACCCCAACATAGATGAAGTCGGATCGAGTGGAGCAATTGTGCCACCACCATTGCCCGCTGGGGCCATATTCGACATTACTAGCACCATGATTCAGCTGCTAAATATGAAAGAGGTGTTTAGTGATCATGCAGCGGATGACACCAATCTGCACCTAATGAACTTCGTAGGAATATGCAAGGCGTACAGGTTTCCTAGAGTAAGCCAGGATGCAATACGGCTCAGACTCTTCCCTTTTTCTCTATCAGGGGAAGCTACTTTGTGGTTATCGGAGTTTCCCAACTCCATAACCAACTAGACGGAGCTTTAACAGGACTTTTTGGAGAGATTTCCCCCATCTAGGATGTTGTAGCTACAAGATGATATCTATAACTCTCGACAGATCAAGACTGAGGCACTTTATGAAACTTGGTTGAGATTCAAAAAGAAGTTGACTAAGTGCCCCATCCATAAAATCCTAGATGATAACTTTTGGAAATTTTTTACAAGTCTCTGAACAATAGCACCAAGGCTGTAGCAGACACGGTAGCTGGAGGAGAATTGATGAGTCACACCTGGGAGCAAGCTGCCACCATTCTTGACAAGGTGACTAAGACAAACTAGGCCTGGCATACGAGAGATGTTGATGTAGTGGCAGGCACATATGCTATTGGTTTGACTGCAGACCAACAAAGAAAAGAAGAAGAGCGTGACCAGGAGTTGGCTCACATGCACACATCATTGGACTTGCTGACAAAGCATATTATGGGAGCTGAAGACAAACAGGTTAATGCAGTGGGTACTTAAGGAAGGGAGCAAGGAGCTGATCACTCTGGTTTTAGAAGGAGGCAAACTTTTTTGATAGCTAGGTGGCGGGTTTCCAAACCAACGCCCAAGCGTCTGGACAAGACAATTGGCGCCAAGGTTTTGGAAATCAAGGTCGGAACCAGTATAGAGACAACTACAATAGAAATGGGTTCATAGATAAGAGCCGAGGTCGTGAGCGCGAAGGTGATTGGAGGCTCAATGATGGTTAACCCAATGACCGGTTTGGATTCTATGTGCCTCCCAATGCACGAGAAGGGGATGTTGGGCAATCAATGTTAGAGAGCATGATGGTTGAGATGTTGAAGAAGACGTTAAAGAAGGTGAGGTCCATTGATGATCAAATGAAGGAGATTCGAGGTGATTTGTCAAGTATGGGTAAAAAGGTGGAATCTCATTCTACCGCCATCAAGAAAATTGAACACCAACTTGGGAAACTATCAGCATCAATCAACCATAGAAAAAAGGATACACTTCCTAGAAACACTGTCCAGAATCTGAAGAACGATGCACATTGTATAGCAGTAATGACTAGGAGTGGTAAAACCATAGTTGACCCCCCATTTCCAATTGAAGTTGAATGGAAGAAAGAGAGAATAATGGAGGATGATGATACTAGTGCTGAGAAAGAGATTGGTGAGTTGCAAGAGGCCCCGAGAGGTGAGAAGGAACCTGTCATGGATTAAGGGGCAACGCAAGTGAAAAAAGCTATCCCACGACCACCACCACCATTTCCCTAAAGGATGAAGAAGGAGGAGGAAAATGGTAAGTTCCAGAAATTCCTTTCAATGCTTAAGCAGTTGTCTGTGAACATACCATTGGTCGAAGCATTAGAGCAGATGTCAGGATATGCAAAGTTTATGAAGGACCTGGTGAAAAAGAAGAGATCTATGAGCAATGAGCCTATTGACAATGTGCATTACTGCAATTCCACAGCTACAAGGGTCTTAGCATAGAAAAAGGAGGACCCAGGTGCCTTCACTATACCATATATGATAGGTAATGATTGGTACTTGCCTGCAGTTGCAGATAGATGTGGTTCAGGACCTTCCTAGCTGGCAGTCAGAGTCAGCAGTTCAGTCAGCTCCTTTTCTCCGGAGTTGATAGTTAGAGAAGGTTTGTTCTTTTATTGGTACATCTTTTTGGTAGGTCGGGGCCCTGTCCTGACCATTATTCCACTCCTAGAGGCTTATAGGCTACATATTCCTATTTGTTGGTTGTTGTTGATCGTGTGGGGACTATGTGTGCTTTATTTTGGTTATGTAGGTCGTATGGAGCCTAGTTTAGCTAGTCAGTTAGTAGCCTTGTCAGCATTAGTGTGAATATGATCGCCTATTTCATTTTGCTATAACTAGACAGCATGCTGGTCTTTTCGGCCCGTATAGGATCCCTTTTATCGCCTTGTTGTTGGGTTAGCTGTTTTCTTTTATTGGTGCTGCGTGGCCTTGTTTTCCTAAGGAGGTAATTACAACCGAGATATAACATTTTATTTTCTTGATCTGAGTGTTGGCAGGCACCAGAGGTGCTTGTACCCAGCCAGGCTAGCCCAGGTCCTAGTGTGGCATTAGGTGTCAGTCATGCCTCCCAAGGTAGGGCGTGACACTAAGTTACATATGATTCATGTTGGCCCAAATATATCTTGATTGAGATAGTTCTAGAATCTAAGTGATTTCGATTTGTGACCTTTGAATGTTGATCTTATATGCATATTGAGTGGATTATTGAAGCTTGATTGGCTTGTCTAATGACCTGAGTGTATGTACACCTATTTCTAAGGTGAATTTGTGGTTAAATTTGAGTGAGGAAGTAGTAGATTGCTTTATTACAAACAATAGTTTAAGTGTGGGGTGGTGATGTATGGTGTATTTACGCACTTATTCTTCATATCTGCCCATATTTAACTATATTTTGAGAATAAATTTTGTGTGTTTTCTTTGATTTTATATGATATTTGTGAAAAAGCTAACCTATATGATGAGATATTTGTAGGGATTAAAGTGACATATTTGGACTTATTTATGGCTTAAAAAGAAAGTATGGCAAAACAGGATTGAGAAAAACAATATTGAAGAAGGTTGGCATCGTACAGGCACACTAGTGCACTGCACAATGAGACGTACAGGCACACCAGCACAAGGACTAGGACGCTGCGGAGGCCTACTAGCGCACCAAGAGGCGCAACACGCAGGGCAGTCCCAAGAAACCAAAACGCAATCCTAGTTCAAGTAGGAACATAGGTTGTAAAGACCAATCCTAGTTTAAGAAGGAACAGATGAAGATTAATCTACTACTATATATACCCCTTTTCAAGACAATTTTAATCAATAAGATCCAAACTTCTAGAGTCACACAAAATATTTACACATTGAATTGTTGTAAATGTGGAAAACATTATTCCATATTAGTGTTGGAGAAAACATTAAGTTCTTGTCATTCTATTTAGATTTTGAGATTTGTCAAACAATTTCATATTATTGTAAGTATTTCATTATTACTTCTTATAAATCTTATGTTATTGTTTCTTCAAAAATGAGTGGCTAAATCTCTTGAGCTAGGATTGTGGGAACCATGGTGGATTAAGAGAAGTAGGCAAAATAAAATAATGATTCTTGAATGGTGATTTGAATGGATTATTATTCTCCTTGTTTAAATGAGTTTTAGTGGTTGCAAATATTGAAATACGCTTGTATCATCAACTTGGTTGAACAAAGAGGTTGAAGTAAGGAAAAGAGAATAATAATGGAAATTTGAGGCTACCAACCCTCATCCAATTAACTTGAGCTCTAACCAAGGATTGTTAATCCAAGACCTATGGCAAGGGAAAAATATACACACTTAAAGTCCGAGAGTATATAGGTCAAATTCATATATGTAGGCTGAGAGAAGTTAGACAAACTTAATCGTCAATCTTACACAAAATTCGCCAAGATAGATCATTAATAAAATAAGCCTACTATTGTATGAAATTATGGGTAATACAATCTTACTTTTCTCCCATCATTTTTTATAACAACATAATCATTGTATAGAATTACTTTTTCTTTTATTTGCAACCCCCCTTTCGAAATATTGACTACCAGTTGATTTACTCATCATTAACATATTATTTCTTTACTATTCCCTGTGGGATCGACCACAACCTATTTGGGTTACTATATTTGATAGAGGCCGCTTTGTACTTCATCGCAAGGTGTAATTTAGGCATGATCAGCAGCCATGATGACATTTTTTAACACTTTCTCTCGAAAATATACTTATTTTGAGCAAATCATGATAAATCCTGATTATAGAGATTCATAGGATTTTTTCGAAGAATTCAACCTAAACACAATTATGAAGTATATATAGGAATCATGATAGAACATAACACATAAGAATCAAGAGTTTTTGCATGAAAGGAGTTTTAGCCTTAGAAATCATGGATTCGAAATTTCCATATTAAAAATTCAAGCTTAAGGTTTGGGAATAAGTGAAAGAAAATCCATATTGATAATCCCACATTCTTGTATTTGATAATTCCTTGACTACTGCTTGATAATCCCTAGGTTGAAGATGGAAAAGCCTAACTTCCTGAGAGCTTTGAGAGCTAATGATTTTTGAATATACAGGGTTATGTGAGGGAATGCGAGTTTAGACTATGAAAAACTCTTTAATATTCCTCTTAGGAAACCCAAAATAACATGGTTTAGGAGTTAAAATCATAGGAAATTACTATGTACCCATAGGAAATTAGACTAAACAACTATCGCTCCATGCCAATGAGTCGTTGTATCTCATTGCGTCTCATAGTATCCACTAGTGGTCAGTGAAGACAACTTGACCAGTTATGTACTTCACACCACCGATGGTCAGGATGGGTCGTATTGTGATACCACGACCCACGGTTGCACCGAAGCATTTCTTAACACCTTCTAATTCTCTTACCATGGCTAGATAGGACGAATCATCCTATGGTACCATGAGTCGTCCCTTGACTCGTCGTGTCTTGGAATATGGATTGAGGTGGATCAAGCCAAAGTGGATGTCACTGCCAAGCTTCCTTCACCAATATCAGTAAAGGGTTGACGAGTTTCCTAGGTCATGCCGAATTCTATAAGAGATTTATCAAGGACTTATCAAAGATTGCCCAGGCCATATGCAAACTCCTAGAGAAGGATGCCAAGTTTGTTTTCAATGATAAGTATTTGAAGGTATTTGAGGGATTAAAGTGGCAATTGAGCACTCCACCTATCATAACTACCCCTAATTTATTCTTGCCATTTGAATTTATATGTGATACTAGCGGGATAGCTATTGGAGCAGTATTAGGAAAGCGACATGACAAGATTATACATCCTATCCTATGCTAGAAATTCATTGAATACATCCCAAATGATTATACTATCACTGAACAGGAAAACTTTCCATTGGTCATGCATTCGAAAAGTTCAAGTCATATATACTGGGATTAAAGGTGGCAGTTTATCCTAGTCATGCTTCCTTGAGGTACTTGATGACAAAGAAGGATGCAAAACCTTAGGTGATTCATTGGGTGATTTTGCTACAAGAGTTTGACTTTGAGATCAAGGACCAAAAGAGCACGAATAATTAGGTGGCAGATCATTTGTCCTGCCTTGAGGAAGCTGGAAGGCATGTTGGGAATTAGAAACTAATGATGCTTTTCCTAATAAATGCATCTTGGGTGTGACTTTTAAGCCATCACCTTAGTATGCAGACCGCTAATTATCTAGTGACCAAGATGGTGCCGGAGGGTCTCAAACCTTATTGAAGAAATAAGTTTCTCAATGAAGTGAAGCACTATTTCAAGGAGAAGTCATACTTTTTCCGCATATGTGCGGATAGTATGATCAGAAAATGTGTACATGAGGGTGAGATAATGAATTTTTTTAGGGCCTTTCATTACTCCACAATAGGGGTGCATCATGGAGGTAATCGTACAGCTGCAAAGGTCTTAGAATATGGCTACTACTGCCCCACCATATACCATGATGCTAATATGTTAGCTAGAGCTTGTGATCGATGTCAACAACAAGCGTTCATATCACAGAGACAATAGATACCCTTAAATTTTGTGCTTGAAATGGAGTTATTTAATGTTTGAGGAATTGATTTCATGCGTCCCCTTGTGAGCTCTTATGGGATGATGCCATTTTGGTGGTGGTGGAGTATCTGTCCAAATGGATTGAAGCCATAGCATAACCTAACAATGAGGCGAAGAGTGTGACAGCCTTCCTCAAGAAAAATATCTTCACATGATTCAACACTCCTAGATATATAATAAAGTGGTGGTGGATATCATTTCTATAACAAAGCCTTTGAGAACTTGCTTTTGAAATATGGGGTGAAGCACAAAGTGGCAACCCCGTAAAATCCTAAAACAAGTGTCCAAGTTGAGATGTCGAATCGAGAATTCAAGAACATCCTAGATAAGACTATTAATGCAAACTGTACCGAATGGTCTAGAAAGCTAGATGACATTCTATGGCCCTATAGAACTATATACAAGACATTGATTGGAGCTTCTCCTTGCTGGTTGGTCGTTAGAAAAGCATGCCATTTTCCAATCGAGTTAGAGCACAAAGCACTATGGGACTTAAAGAAGCTAATATGGAATGGGATGATGCTGCAAATTTCAGATGAGCCAGTTAAATGAGTTGGATGAATTTCTGTTCTATTCCTTTGAGAATGCAGCAATCTATAAGGAGAAGATGAAATACCTACATGATAAGAAGATTCAACATCGCAAGTTTCATCCAAGGGATCTGGTGTTCTTGTTCAATTACAGACTCAAACTGTTTCCTGGAAAGTTGAAAACTAGGTGGTCCAGGCGATTCAAGGTGGTGAGTGTTACCCCTATGGGACTGTACAACTAGAAAGATGGGACCCAAATCTTCAAGGTAAATGGTCAGCGGTCCAAGCATTATTTGGGCATCAGTGATGAAGAAAGGATTATGGAGAAGTTCCATTTAGGGGACTTCCCAACTTCGAAATAGCATGATCACATCATTTTCATTAGGCAACAATGTTAAATCAAGCGCTTCTTGGGAGGAAATCCAATCATTTTGGATTAATGAGTGTTGTTTGATGCAGGTGAACTTAAAAGGGTGAAGGAAATCAATCAAAATAGAAAGTCAAAAAAATCACCCCTAAAGGACGGTGAGATGCACAAATCGCTCTTTCAAGAGACAATTCGTCAATCCCACTGTCCCTTGGCACCCCTGGTTGAGTGATATAAGTCGTTGTTGACACTCTGGCTCTTGCGTTTTATATTGTTTGTGCATTGAGGGCACTGCACCATTTTTCAAGGTAGGGTTGAATATCATTTGGCATATATTTGTTTTAATTAAATCTATTGATGTGTGTGGTGGCAACCCACTTTAGTTCATTTTTACCACTTTCCTAGTATAGTTTCTTCTTTTACTTTCTTAGTATAGCTTAATTTTTTCTTTTGTAGTGTAGAACCCTCCTTGATTTTCTTAGCCATGGTTCTTTCCCATAGGCTTACTTTTTATTGAATCTAGCATAACAAAGTAGCTTAAGTGTCATAGTGTATGGACCTAATGATGGATTGACAGGAGACATTCTTAAGAGTACCAACCTACTTTGTCAAGTCATCTTAGGATGAATAAATTATTTTTTTCACTTAGGTGGTGGTGTCAATTGAGTTAATCACATGCTTAGGTTGATTTTTGAAAATAATGTCCCCATCAAATTTTTTGTCATAGCTATTGGATATTGAGTTGTATACCTCCATTTATGGCATGAAAATGTTTGCAAAGTATCCCTAGTTTAGAGTGATGTGTTTAGTCATTTTTATATCCATGTGCCAATGTGTGTGAAGAAATGTTTCTTGTTCACTTGATTTGGTCACAAAGCACTATGGGCCTTGAAGAAGCTAAAATGGAATGGGATGATGCTGCAAATTTCAGAATGAGCCAGTTAAATGAGTTGGATGAATTTTGGTGCTATTCCTTTAAGAATGCAGCAATCTATAAGGAGAAGATGAAATACCTACATGATAAGATAACATCACAAGTTTCATCCAAGGGATCAGGTGTTCTTGTTCAATTCCAGACTCAAACTGTTTCCAGGAAAGTTGAAAACTAGGTGGTCCAGGCGATTCAAGGTAGTGAGTGTTACCCCCTATGGGACTGTACAACTAGAAAGATGGAACCCAAATCTTCAATCTAAATGGTCAGCGGGCCAAGCATTAATTGGGCATCAGTGATGAAGAAAGGATTATGGAGAAGTTCCATTTAGGGGACTTCCCAACTACGAAGTAGCATGATCACGTCATTTTTATCAGGCGACGATGTTAAAACAAGTGCTTCTTGGGAGGCAATCCAAGCATTTTGGATTAATGAGTGTTGTTTGATGCAGGTGAACTTAAAAGGGTAAAGGAAATCAATCAAAACAGGAAGTCAGAAACATCACCCCTAAAGGACGGTGCGATGCTTAGATCGTCTTTGAAAAGACAGTTTGTAAATCCCACAGTCCCTTGGCACTCTTGGTTGAGTGATATAACGAGTTTCTGACACTCTGGCTCTTGCATATTATATTGTTTGTGCATTGAGGACACTGCACCATTTTTCAAGGTAGGGTTGAATATCATTTGGCATATATTTGTTTTAATTAAATCTATTGATGTGTGTGGCAGCAACCCACTTTAGTTCATTTTTACCACTTTCCTAATATAGTTTCTTCTTTTTCTTTCTTAGTATAGCTTAATTTTTGCTTTTGTAGTGTAGAGACCTCCTTGATTTTCTTAGCCATGGTTCTTTCCCATAGGCTTACTTTTTATTGAATCTAGCATAACAAATAGCTTAGGTGTCATAGTGCGTGGACCCAATGATGGATTTCCAGAAAACATTCTTAAGAGTACCAACCTACTTTGTCAAGTCATCTTAGGATGAATAAATTATTTTTTCCACTTAGGTGGTGGTGTCAATTGAGTTATTCACATGCTTATGTTGATTTTTGAAAATAATGTCCCCTTAAAAAATTTTGTCATAGCTATTTGATATAGAGTTGTGTACCTCCATTTATGGCATGAAAATGTTTGCAATGTATCCCTAGTTGAGAGTGATGTGTTTAGTCATTTTTATATCCATGTGCGAATGTGTGGAAAGAAATGTTTCTTGTTCACTTGATTTGGTCATACTCTAGAACTTGTCATGTTTCTTGTGCTCAAACTTAGGATTGACTATGGGTTATAGCGATGAACTTAGGCCTTCTTTGTGCTTCACAAACCACATATTCCTAAAGAGACCTACCAAATGATGTATGTATTCCTAGTATCCCTCTTTGAGCCTTTTACCTTTTTCTTGATCAACCGCAATGAAAGCCAAGACCAATTCTCAAGTTGACTCTCTTTTAAACTCATCCTCCTTGACACTTGAAAAGTGATGAAAAATGAGCAAAAAATTATAAGTTGGGGATGATAAGGAGGGAAAGAAAGAAATAGTTCAAAAGATGATGTTTGATCATATCCCAAGGTTTAATTAATCAATGAGCTAAAAAGAAGAAAAAGAAAAGAAATCAAAAGAGAAAAAGAGAAAAATAAAATTTGAGCTCACAAAAACACATGAGGGTGTGAGAAGTTGCCAAAACAAAAGAAGGGATCAAAAGGGTAAAAATGTTGTGAAAAAGTGATGAAGTATTCAAGGATGATAAATGAGTCACTAAAAAGGTGAAAATTGTATCCTACCAGCCCTTTGACCTTCATTACAAGCTTAGAAAAGTTCTTATGTGATCTCAACCCAGATATCTAAAAGGAATGATACTTGAGTTAATGGACAAGCATATGGTAGTAGTGACCTATCTTGTGAACTTCTTCGTGAGAGTTAAGTTCATTTCTCTTCTCTCTTGATCTTTTGTGTCCTCGATGTGTGTATTATCATTACTTTAGAAAAAAGAACACTTTCCTTGGTTTAATTATGAGGGAATGCGCATGTGAATGGATGGCATGTTTTACTTCTCCAATCTAGGTGTGTGCATGTTGATATGGTGTCTTAAGTAGAGGTTGCATGCTTTGTCCAAATAGTTGCGAGAAAACTGATTTTTAATTGATGGAGGGGGTGGCTAGATTGAAATGTGTGTGTTTGTAGCTAATTCTAACAACCAACCTAGTCATGAAAATTTTTGATTTTGGGACATTATTTTTGTGTAGGGTACTTTCTCTTCTTAGTTTTCTTGAGGACAAGTAAATGCTTTAAGTTGGGGGTGTTGTTGTGTCGGGAATTAGCAACACATCTTTTCTTCATTTTATAGCATTTTGCATGTTTTTAGGAGTTAAATTAAGTGGAAACTAACCTTATTATGCTATATTTCAGGAACCCAAGCAAAATGAAGATGAGAGATGTTAAAGTTAGAAAACTGTCCAAAGGACGAGACAATGGATAGACCGTCTATCAGAAAGACGGTCCACATCATCAGTCGTCCAAGTCCAACAAGAGATTCCAGAAACCAAGTTGAAAAATTCCCTAAACGATAGTTTAAAGGATGGTTCATCTTTCTAGAAGACAGTCCATCAATTTAAGAACGGACTCTAATGAGGCAGAATGGAATTCTAAAGTACGGTACAAAGGACGAACCATTTTTTCAAAAGATGATCCATTGATCAATGGATGACAAGTTGTAGACAGAAGTCAAATTGTAAAGTATGGAGTAAAGGATGGTCTGTCCTTCCAAAGGACGGTCTATTCCTGCACACCTAGCACCTTTGAGTTTGAATTATTCGGGCTTTTTGGGACATAGTATAAATAGATTTTTCTGGTAACTTTTCAAAATGATTCACTCATATTTTCGGTAGAGCGTAGAAATAGCTAGTTAGCTTTAGTTTCCATTATAGATCTTAGATTTTAGCTTGTAGTTTGAAGATCCAAGTTCATCTATTGAAGTTTTCTTCTCTAATATCAATTTCCTTTGGTAAGCATGCCTAATTACTCTCTTTCTCTTCTTCTTCTTGTTATGGATAACTAAACTCAAATCTAGGGTTGTGAACCCTAATGATCCCAATTTGATAAAATTGAGTTTGGGCTTATGAACATTTGACTGATTATTGCTTTGTAGTATGTGACAGGTGGTGAAAGTCACCTAATCCTGCCCAATTACCTTCATTTGGCTTGAAATGGCATATTTAGGTTGGGTTAGCATCAATCAAAAATAAATCAAGGAATAACCCTTGTTTAATGGATTCTCCTAGACATAGGTTGAATTTCAACTGGCAATAAGCAATTTGATAGAAGGGAGTTCTCTACAATTTAACAAAATTGAAGTAGATTGACACCTATGGTGCTATTGAAAGGTACCCATGGGTTTCCTAAGTCTTTTCTTGCATGTTCAGCCCAAGCCCATTGTCAATCTATCTATATTGGGTGATTTAGAGGGATCGACCCATAAATTAGAGTCACTTCCCTAGAGTTGTCTTAAATTTATTATAACCCTAGCAATTTACACTCTATAGTTGTAGTTAAATTTTACAAATCTCAATTCGATTAGGTTCTAATCTTGCAATAATATATTAATTAGTATTAAATAGAGTTGTCTTAGCATAGTTTCTATGGGATTCAACCCCAACTCTACATTGGGTTCTATATTTGCTGCGATTATTTACACAACACATTTCACAGTAGAATAAATATGTCTTCTTCTTTTTTAACCAACTTTGGCCTTGTGGGCCAATTTTATTTGCCTACTGAAAAAAGTATAAGGTTCAGCAAAAAAATGACCTGATCCAAAGCCAGACCAGACCCAAACAAATTTCAATTAATCTACTGAATTAGAAACTACGTCTATAATGCCCCCAGTCAGATAGGGGGCGGAGGAGGAGAATCCATACAAGCACCTAATATACTAATAAGTTATTACAATATGGGAGGATTGTATGCATATATGCAGCGGAACAGATACTAGGGCCAACAAATATATACCGTAAGGCCCATTGTGCAAAACTATATAACTGATAATTGTATATATGTCTAAAAAGCCATTAAAGAGTTTGTTCTGACCGACTATAAATTGGTCAGGATAGGGCTCTAACATACCCAACTATAACATATATATATATATATAGCCAAAAAGATAGGCTCTAGACATCTAATAGCTCTAGATAGAAATAGAGCTCACTAAAAGATCAACTGATGGCAACTAGGACCACTAAGGACGTCTAATTTCCTCATAACCTAACCTTAAATTTATAGAAATACAATGCCCTCAAAAAGTAGGAACGTAGTACATATACAACATATGCTGGTATGTAAAGCACACAAAATAACAAATAGACAAGTAAGAATGCTCAAATAAATGTGATATCAAAGATGAGCAGTAATGAGTTTATAAATATCAGAAGTACGATATGAAACTGTAACTTATAATAAATCTTAGTGATTTCACCTATAACATCTAAAAGTTATTAATTTTAAATGAATAATAACTAGAAATTTTCCTAGGTGATGTTCTACTTTTATCTATAACTCAAGTGTACAAGCAATCATACGTAGTTACAAAATGGCCTCCACAGGTAATCTATGAATACATGTAAGGCATATGTTTCCAAACCCCACCAAATCTGTATATCTCAAATAATTGTATATTGATGTGTTTTAGATTTACAATACTTTTGATGCTTAAAACTTATAAAAGATGCTTGGTATTAGGTATGTTGATACAAATATGAGGTGTTTTAACCTTGTTTTCAGGGAAATCAGGTTTTGGAGTTGAATTCTAGAAAAGAAGAGGAAAAAGTGCAGAACATGGGCCAAGTGGGAACGTAGAATGTAAGAGAAATTTAAATGTGAAACAATACGTCAGCTCTTCTACTTGAAATATCCTTCAATTATGGAAGATCAGTACGAGCCGTACTTTGGTGATACAAGCCATATGTAGTAATCGTGATAAAATACAGAGAAGTTGCATAAGTTCTAAGGCAAAGTACGACTCTTGGTACGAGCCGTACCAAGGAGCTGTAGAAAAGTTTGGAAGTTGTGCACTTGCCTGAGTTATTAGTACGATTGGAAGACACAGGTCGTGATGACATCATACGACTCGTACCAATGAGTCGTGGTGAATTTCAGAGAACATTTCAAGTCTGCAGATCCCAGGGTACGAGTAGAGACCACGAGTCGTAACATCAAGGTATGAACCATACAATGACTCGATGGAAAATTTCAAAGGATTCCAAAGTTCACAAGATCATACCACGACTAGAAACATACAACTCATAGCATTATCGTATGAGTCGTACCAACTCCTAGGACATAATCAATATCAAGACGGTAGTGCATAATATGGAAGGAAGCCATGACTCGTAGCTTCATGCTATGACTCATAGGTCATGTCGGCGGCAGTACCCTATTAATTTAGGAAAGGTTTTTCAATTATTTGTATAAATACTTTTTTAGGTTACTTTCTTTGAAGAGACCGATACAATACTTTGTAATCGTGATTTTTGGTTTTCCTAACATTACTTGGAGATCAACTACATGAATTACTTTGATATTTTATTCATTGTTCTTGAATTGATCATACTTTGATTGTGCAATAATCAATTGGGTTTTTCTTCAATCATCATCGTAAGTTGGTAATTATGTTTTCTTTCATGAAATCTAATTCCTCTCTTGTCATCATGAATAGCTAGAACCTCCATAACTAGGATTATGGGAATCATGGTGGAATAATTAACTAGGGTTAACATAAGGTGATTCTAAACCAATGCGCATGCTTGTATTGCTCGTCTCTTCATAATAAATATTTCTTAACAATGTCTAATGTTAGGACTAGCCCGTATTCTCTACTTGCTTGAACCTAGAGAGGTAGAGATTAGGAAAAGAGAAGAACAACAAAGCCTTGAACTTTAAGTTTAATTGAATAACTTAAGTTGCGGTCGTAGGACAGTTAATTTGAAATAATTGATAACGATTAATGTGAAAACACTCAAGAAACCTAATTTGGTGATTGAGTATAGTCATCTAATAGGGACGAATCAGTCGTTTGGATGAACCTATGTTATCAGTTCTACAATCTAAGTATTAGGATAGATCACTAATATAATAACCCCAAGTTGTTATGAATCCATGGGGAGAACCTCCCTAGTTAATTGTATAAATTTGATCACAACAACAATTTACCACATTCTTACTTAATTGTTTCTTTAACCCCCCCCATTAGAAAATAACTGAACTAAAAGCATAACTACTAGCGTTATTCTACATCCTGACCATGTTCCCTATGGGATCGACCCCAACCTTAGTTGGGTTCTTTATTGATAATGCACGCGTCATACTTTTACAGGGGTGTGATTTGAGTGTTATATGAAATGGCATCGTTGTTGGGGAATATGGCTTAGGATTATATTAATTGCTTGTGTTTAACTTTTAGTCTTTCTTTTCTTGTTTACATTTTTCTTTTGTTTTTCTCTACTCAGGCTACAACAAGGATACCCTAACTCAAGAGAAAACTCCACGAACAACAGGATAGAGGAAAGGTTGAGTGCTGAGACACTAGCAGCCGTCCTTATGAACTATGATGGGGATGATGTCCAGGGATTCACCAAGATGGTAAATGAACTTGAAGTTATGGGGTCCTACAACATCAGGCTGAAGAAGTTGGATCTTGATCTAAAGACCGTGCTACCCCTCCATCAAAATCGTCAGTTGAAGTACTGCCAGTCTTGGAGCTTAAAGCTCTACCTCCACATCTGAAATATGCATTTTTGAGGGAGAACAACACCTTGCCAGTGATTATTGCTACAAACCTTGTAGACTAGCAAGTTGAGGCCCTAGTGTCAGTATTGAGAAAATAGAAAAAAAGCAATTGGTTGGACCATTGCTGACATCATCGGTATCCCTCCTGGCATATGCACCCAAAAAATTCAGCTTGAGCCAAATTGTGTACTGAGTACAGAGCACCAGTGATGACTGAATCCACCTATGCAAAAGGTGGTGAAGAAAGAGATTATCAAATGGCTAGATGCTGGTGTAGTTTACCCCATTACTGATAGTAAGTGGGTGAGTCTAGTGCAGTGTGTACCCAAGAAAGGCGGAATCACGATAATGCCAAATGAGAAAAATGAGCTATTACCAACAAGGTCGGTTACAAGTTGGCTTGTTTTCATGGACTATCGGAAACTAAATTATTGGACACGAAAGGACCACTTCCCGATTCCTTTCATGGATTAGACGCTCGACAGGTTGGCAAGCATAGGATGGTACTATTTTCTTGATGGTTATTCAGGGTATAATTAGATCTACTAAGCCCCATAGGACCAAGAGAAAATCACCTTCACCTGTCCTTATGGGACTTTGCTTTCAGGAGGATGTCTTTTGGGTTGTGCAATGCATCGGCCATATTTCAGCACTACATGATGTCCATGTTTTCATACATAGTGGAGGACACCATCGAAGTTTTCATGGACGACTTCTCGGTTGTGGGAGATTCATTTGAAGACTGCCTTGAGCATTTGAGTAAAGTCCTGAGCAGGTGCGAAGAAACCAATCTGGTCCTCAATAGGGAAAAATGCCCTTTTACGATCAAAGAGGGGATTATGCTAGGACATAGAATTTTAGGAAAAGGGATAGAGGTATACAAAGCTAAGATCGAGGTGATAGCAGGTTGCCACCACCTGTTTCTGTTAAAGGTATCTGGAGCTTTTTGGGGCATGCAGAGTTCTATAGGAAGTTCATCAAGGACTTCTCAAAAATTGCACAACTATTATGCAAGCTACATGAGAAGGAGGTGAAGTTCGTGTTTGATGAAGCATGTCTAAAAGCCTTTGAATGCCTAAAGGAGAGACTCACCTCAACCCTCAGTAAAGTGGCCCTAGATTGGTCTATTCCATTTGAGGTAATGAGTGATGCTAGTGGGGTCGCCCTAGGTTTTGTCTTAGGCCAAAGGAGAGAAAAGATATTTCACCCAATCTATTATACCAATAAGATACTCAATGAACCGTGACTGAATAGGAGCTGCTAGCAATAGTCTTTGCATTCAAAAAGTTTTGAGCATACTTGCTCGGGACTAAGGTGATTGTCCATATGGATCATGAAGAATTGCGGTATTTGATGTCAAAGAAGGACTCTAAACCAAGGCTAGTCAAATGGGTATTGCTCTTACATGAATTTGAATTTGAGGTAAAGGATTGAAAACCAGGTGGTTGATCACTTATCTAGATTAGAGGCAGAGGTAAGATTGAAAGACAAGACTGACATTGATGATGCTTTCCCAGATGAGCAGGTGTTGGCTGCATCCCAGGATTTGATCCCATGGTTTGCCGACTATGCAAATTATTTGATGAGTTATATGATTCCGGTAGATCTGACCTTTGCAACAAAGGAAAAAGTTCCTAATTGATGCATAGAGGTTTTATTGGGATGAGCTATATTTGTTTCATATTTGTGAAGATGGGCTAATTCATAGATGTGTTCTAGAGGTTGAGATACTGAGCATACTTGAGGCCTGCCACTCATCCCCGATTGGGGGTCATCATAACAGTATCTAGACTGCACACAAAATTCTATAGTGTGGGTGCTACTGCCCCATGATCCATCAGGATGCTTATGATTTTGCCAAGTCTTGTTATCAATGCCAAAGACAAGGCGGCATCACTCATAAGCACGACCTACCATTAACCCCAATTTTGGAAGTAGAGTTGTTCAATGTATGGAGTATTGACTTCATGAGCCTATTTATGAGATCATATGGTATGAAGTATATTTTGGTGGTTGTGGATTATGTATCAAAGTGGGTGGAATCCATTGCACTCCCTAACAATTAAGGGAAAAGTGAAAATATTTCTGCGGAAGCACATATTTGCTAGATTCAATACTCCAAGAGCCATCATCAGCGACGGCGGATCACACTTTTGTAATCACCTCTTTAGAGCTCTGCTTGAGAAATATGGTGTAAAGCATAAGGTGGCAACACCTTGCTATCCTCAGTCAAGTGGACAAGTGGAGGTATCCAATAATGAAATCAAGACGATTTAGGCTAAAAGAGTCAACACCAATCGGATGGACTGGTCTAGGAAGCTGGACGATGCACTCTAGGCATATCAGACAGCTTATAAAAACCCTATTAGCACGTCATCATATCAGCTGGTGTATGGAAAGTCATGTCATTTCCCGGTAGAGCTGGAGCATAAGGCATTGTGGGCACTAAAGAAGTTAAACCTGAACTGGAGTGAAGCATCCAAGTTAAGGCTAGATCAGTTGAATGAGTTGGATGAATTTTGATATCGATCTTATGAGAGTGTAGCCATATATAAGGAGAGAATGAAGATCTATCACGACCGGAAGATTGCAAAGAGGAAGTTTAATGTTGGTGATCTAGTACTATTGTTTAACTCTAGGCTCCGCTTGCATCCAGGCAAATTGAAGTCTAGATGGATGGGACCATAAAGAGTGGTGGAAGTATTACCATATGGTTCCATTGAATTAGAGAACAAAGATGTTAAGAAGTTTAAAGTGAATGGTCAGAGAGTAAAGTTATATCTGGGAAAAACTGATGAGGTGACGGGAATCGAGTTGGTGTATCTTGACGACGCCTTAATAGTCAAGAGACTTGCATCGTGCCACGATGTTAAATCAGGTGTTGCATGGGAGGCAACCCATGAATGGTCGGTGAAATCTAAATAGTTGATAGGAGCGCTTAGAGTGCCATAGTATGTTCCTCCCTTTTTGAAAAATTCCTTACTTTGGGGACAAAGCATGTTTTTTAGAAAAGGTGGTGTATTTGTCTTTTGGTTTTTGATTCGTCTGAGGTTTTTTATTGTCGTGTTTCTTTTTCCTCGGGCATGCTATCTAGTAGAACCGACATGTTTAGGATATTTTATTTTTTTTAACTAGAAGTAGCTTAGAAGTATTTAACTGCCAATAAATGCACATGTGTTTGATGTTTTGAAATTGTTAAAAAAATGACCCTTTTAAAAAAAAATTATTGTATAGTTAGTTGTGTATCTGCAAAGCATGACTACTGCAGATCTTTTTGTGGCATTTAAGTGATTATCATGATTAACTGTAGCTTAGTTGTGCATGAACCAGATAGGTAGTGTGTAATGCAAACTTGCACCATGTGTCAGTGAGTTCTTACCTAGTTCAATATTGTATGTGTAATCTAGAACTTGCCTGGTTAATCTTTTCTTAGGTTATAGGATATTTAGTTAGGAAAGGAGCATAGACCGTTTTTGAATTAGCTCACTTTTAGCCTAAATTGCCCTATCAAATGAATGAGTATCCCTTGATCCAAATGTTTGAGCCTTAATTGACCATCTTTCTTTAATTAGACCATTCGCCTTCTCATTTGCTTATAATGAACCTATTTTGACCCTGCTCCCTCCTTCGACATTATGAACCTCAACTCAAGAAAAATGACTAAGTTGAGGGTGGCTATTGTAGTAAGCTATGTGGGGGAAATAAAAAGAGAAAAATTTAATCAATGAAAAGTGGGTGTGGTGTGAAAAAAAAGAAAACGCAAAAAAAAAAAAAAAAAGAAAAGTCTTGAAAAGAAAGAAAAGAGAAATAGGAGAAAAGTGAAAAAGAAACCATATCCACTAATCGAAAGAGGAATGAAATGGAGAAAAGGGAGAAAAAATAAAGAAAAATGGGGAAAGGTTAAAAAGTGAAGTCAAAGTTGTGTAGTGCAAGGAGGGTTAGTCACTATTTTCATATCTACCATACCCAACCCCAAAGTCTATAATACAAGCCAATAAGAAGTCCTATAGTGATCCTAGCCTGATTATCTGAAAGACCAGAGTAGAGAAAATAAGGGCAAGCCTATGGTATCACCTGTGCAGTATTTAAACTTCTCTGTGAGAGTGAGAGCTTTGCTTGATAGTCCCAATTATATAT